>PVIC010039749.1:0-16997 GCA_004025085.1 Thryonomys swinderianus | reverse complement strand
AATTGTGCTTTGGTATACTGTTGCTTAGACTAAGACAATTGAGTAAATATTGAAGAATTTTTGTGTGTGTGCCACTTCATTTAAAAGAGTGAAAGAGTTGAGAGGGAAGATTCAATTATTTTAAAATAGGACCCTTATTGGCAGGAAGCAGTGAGTGGGGAAGGGGAGATGTCAGCTGATACCACCGCAGTTAATGGGGAATTTGGAGAGGCTTGGATGAGAAAACTCCCGCGTTCATTTATTTATATTTTTCTCCCCATGCAAAAATCTGCCCCCTGAACTCCAGCTTTTATTTCGGGGGGGGGGGTCTCACCCCCAATATTCCCAGCTCTGTCTCCCAACTCAGGGAATCTCTTGAGCTCTTCCTGGCTTCTCTCTGCTTGTCTCAGGTCCTAGAAACTCACTCAGGGAGCAAAGTGGGGCAATCTAGGGCTCATACAGCAAGTTCGCCATTTGTTCGAGCACTGCCTGATGTTCAGTGCTACAAATTTCACCTTGTTTTCTAACTACTTCACATGGGAGGGAAAATCCAGTACCTGTTAGTCCATTCGGATTGAAAATAGAAGTTTAAAAATTACATTTAACTTGTTAAAGATTTCAAACGTATTTTCTAAGTCACAAGTGCGAGTTCATAAATTTAAACATATTTTTATCGATTGTTATACTATATTAAATATGATAAAACTGTTTCTGGGTAACTTGACTACATCCCAGAACTGAGAATACGTATACGCAATATCGGAGCCAGTAAGATTCATAATGTTTGACCCTGATCAAAAATTACCGGTCAAGAAATGAAGCAGGAAAATACTACCAATAAGGAAAAGAAAAATCCTCTGTTCAAAAGCAGCTCTGAATTAACATGCAACAATATTAAAATCACTATTATAGTTGCATTCTCTATATTTGGCAAGTTTAGTCAGGCCCAGAAAACATAAAATGTCCCAGATTGAACTCTTGGAGTTAAAACTGAAATATCTAAGATTAAAAGTACACTTAAAATTCAAAATAATTATTGATTCAACTTTTATTTCTTCCTTGACCTTTGAATTATTTAGAAGCCTGTTGTTTAATTTGTTGTAAATATTTTGGAACTTTTTAGATAACTTTGTAAGTCTACTTCAAATTGTTTTATAATGTAGAATATGGTCCATTTTGCTAAATACTCTGTGTATACTTGGAAATAATGTATTTTCTCTTGCTCTCTATTATTAAATGTTGACTACAGAAAATTTATTGCTAACATTTTTCAAGTCTTCTATATTCCTCTGGCTTTATCAAAGACTGAGAGATTAAATCTTCATATATAATTATGTAATTGTCTATTTCTTCTGGGATTTCTTTTTCCTTTTTTCTTTTTTTTTTTTTTTTTTTTTTTTTTTTTTTTTTTTTTTTTTTTTTTTTTTTTTTTTTTTTTTTTTTTTTTTTTTTTTTTTTTTTTGAGACAGGGTCTTGCTTTGTAGGTCAGGCTGGCTCTGAGCTCACTATGTAGCCCAGGCAAGCCTCGAACTCAGCAATCCTCCTGCCTCTGCTTTCTGAGTGCTGGGATTACAGGCGTGAGCCACCATGCCAGGCACTGTGGAATGTGGTACTGATTGCTGGTGGGCATGAATCACCACGCCCAGTATTTTATGGGGTTATGTGGAGATCGAACTCAGGACCTTGCGCTTGCTAGGCAAGGTCCGGAACCACTGAGCTAAATCTCCGGCCCAATAAGATCTTATTCTTTCCACCTGCAAAACACATAGTAAGTAAAGGCTTGTGGGAGCTTCTGTCAGTCCCCTGGAGCTGGAGTGTCTGGTCTAGGAGGGACAATGCTCTGACAAACAATGGGAAGCTTCCCACAGAACCTGTGCAAAGTGAGAATTCATTTTTACAGCAGTCTCTCCACCGTGTCTAACCTATATTAAACCAGATTCTATATTTCAATGAAGAACAATTTTGTTTACCATGACTGACCCCATTCCCGAGTCCCCCAACATATCCCAGGATAGAGATGTTAGAAACCATTGAGAGCTCTGTTGCTTGGACCCCAGCAGGGCATCGCGACGCAGTCAGTAGCAGCATCTGTTTTCTGCTGAGGCTGTTGCTTCCTGAAATCACCCTGGTCAGAAGAACCTGGTTTTTTTGTTTTAGTGTGAAGTTTTTCAAAAAAATTTTTAAATTTTTAATTATTTTTACTTATTTTCCAGGAAATGTACAATTGATAGAAATTGACATTGTGTATTTTCTTTCTTTATTTCAAACCTATATTTGTTTCAAAAGCATCTGGCTAAGAAGTAAGTCTGAGGGAGGTTTGTAAGCATTGGCAGTGGAGACAAATACAATGAAAAGTATTCTTTAAAAAAATATATGATGTCGGGTTACACTTGAAAAAAATCTATACAACAAATGCAAAAAGACTATTTCCCAAAATATACAAATATTCATGCTGTGTCTTCAATATTCAATTCAAAGGAATAATCATTATGATATTTAAATTCTAACAATAGCCTCTAAAAAGTACATTTTGGTAACAGATAAATTGTTGGGTAGAAAGAGAACTACCCCCTCTGGTTTTCTAGAGCATAATTTTAGCAGCAGAAAAATTCTCTTAGTTTATGCTTAAGGGTCAACTTTACTGGTATGGTGGGAATGGTAATGCTTAGTTCAGTAGATAAATTTGGTCAAATAATCCTCATGACAAAAGCTTTGAGCCAGCCTAGTAGTGAAAGCCAATCTCATGTACTAATTACCACTGAAAGTTGGCTATTCACCAGATCATTTGTTTTAAACTATTAAAGGGAAAGAAAAGATATGGTTGTTATTCACAGGAAGGAGGTTTCTCTCTCTCCATCTCTCTCTCTCTCTCTGTCTGTCTCTCTTTTATAAGTTTCAGCTTTGTTGACTTAGAGCCACACGTGTAACTACATGTTTTGCCATTTGTCTGAGTAAACTTCCACAATTGTACAACACGAAGATCATTGAACACATCTTCAAAGCTAATTAAATCAACATGATGGATTCCTGCAGCTGCTTTCTTTGTGTCTATGGCTTTCCAGTGCATGAGCCAAATGTGTGGCATTGGGATAATAAACTTCTCTTGCGCTTTTTACACCACGGTAACTTTCCCTCCTCCACAGATCTTTACTTATTTACCATCAAGCATGGTTTTATCTATTCTTGTTCTCTATTATAGGTTTTAGGAAGAGAATTCTTTCCTTTCCTGAAACCTGTTCTGTCCACTTTGATATTATAATGGCTTAATTCTTATAACAGTAAATAGAGTAAATATCTTACATTAAAAGTATGAGCTGAGGAAAGAATAGGATTCTCTTAATATTGTTAATATTTTTTTTTTGAGACAGGGTCTCGCTTTATAGTTCAGGCTGGCCCTCAGCTCACTATGTAGCCCAGGCAAGCCTCGAACTCAGCAATCCTCCTATCTCTGCCTCCCAAGTGCTGGGATGACAGGTGTGAGCCACCACGCCCGGCAACATTGCTAATATTTTAACTTTTTCCTATAACTCCCTATGCTTATGTTTATGATTTTATCATCTCCGTGGCAATCTATCAAGAGAAGAAACTACTGTAATGTAGCAGTAACGATCTCAGGGCAGAAAGAGCTGAGACTAATGCCTGTTTCTTCTGATTGCCCCGTAGCTTTCTTTGCATCTGGGTAGATTGCTTGCTTTGGAAAATAACTGTATTTCTTTTAATTGAAGGAACACATTATATTCTATTTGCCTTAAATAATTCCTTTTTCTATTTATTGGCAGGATATCTTTGAACCATATATGGTCTAATTCATGTTTCTTTCTTTCTTTCTTTTTCGTCAACAAGAAAGTTGCCTGTTTTTTTTTTTTTTTTTTTTTTTTTTTTTTTTTTTTTTTTTTTTTTTTTTTTTTTTTTTTTTTTTTTTTTTTTTTTTTTTTTTTTGAGACAGGGTCTCGCTTTGTAGTTCAGGCTGGCCCTGAGCTCACTATGCAGCCCAGGCAAGCCTCGAACTCAGCAATCCTCCTGCCTCTGCCTCCCGAGTGCTGGGATTACAGGCGTGAGCCACCACACCCGACAAAAGTTGCCTGTTTTATAGCAAAGGGATGAAGCTTGGTTCATCTTGCCCTTGTCTTTCAAAAGTAAAGATGCTCCACAGGGTGATGCATTTAATGTGTTGTTTCTTCACTCCTGACCCTGCAAATGAGCAGTCAGGAGACCCCTTGTAACGCAAGTCAGAATAATTTGCATGTGGCAGGCACAAGATAAGTAAAGAGTTTTGTTCCTCTGAATAGGTATAGCACAGAAAGCACGTGTACATATCATGGTAAAACACATATGCATTCACAGAATAGAGCTAGGGTGGAGTACAAGGCTCAAGTTCATTAAGTGCTTTCTATCTGGGAGTATAGCAGTCCCACTCTTCTGACCATCTGGCTTCTATTAGAATAGGATCTGCTGTCAGCATTTACCCCACTAGGGAGGAGCAGCCTCTGCCTTTGTCACTATTTCAAGGCTGGCCTGGTTTAAGTTTTTATTTATCAACCAGGACAAAATGGTAACACAAATACTTGCTTTCTGAGACAGATATTCATTTCCAGAGTTTAATCATACACTCAAATATAGCTTCATTTTTCATTTCCAGTATAGTCTTTAGAAACCGTAGCAATTCCAGAAGATGATCAAATTAACAGAGGCATCTGACTGCTGACACAACTCATGGGGAATATAACGTTTTAAGTGGCTTTACTCAGATCCACCCATCTTTTTTGTCAGAATTTGTACTTTTCCCCCCAATGCTGGGGATTGGAACAAAGGCCTCCTCTCTAAGCTACATCCTTAAGGGGTGTGCATTTCTGAGACAGGGTGCTGTCAGGCTGCTCAGCCTGGACTCGAGGAGCAGCCTGGCTTTGAATCCTAGATATGCTATTTATCTGCTGTGTGATTTTTGAAAAAAGTCAAAACCTTATCTCTACTGTAGACTTTTCATTTGTAAAATGGAAATCTTTCCCTTATGTGGATTGTGAGGATTAATGAATTCATATAAATTTAATTCTTAGAATCTGGTACATAGTCCTTACTAATTATAGGTTCTATTTTATTATAGGGCAGATATAAAAATGACCTTAACTTTTCATTGGAATGTATGTAATAATATGTCACCACAAGAAATTTCAACTTATTAAGAACCATTGTTAGAGTTACGACGTATTTTCTACGTACTAAAAAATACATGCAAATTCTTAAGGCAACTCCAGTAATTGGATATTTTGAGACCAAGAAGGAAGTAAGGTTACTTTTTTAACTAGATCCATTGGGGTTAGATGTAAATTCATTTCAAATTCTTTCAGAAAATTCTACTTCCTCTCTTTAGTTACTTTCTTCAGACTTCGAAGAGAATATTCCCTCAGGGGGTAGGGAGAAGAACTTTAATCGCCATCTTCTCCATTTCCTTAGCCTCATTTTATTTGGCCAGTGAAGATCTCTTGGGAATCTTAGTCCGTGTCAATCTCTTGCCCTGTTTCTCTCTGTCTCTGTCTGTCAGTCTCTCTTACTTTATTTTGCTTAATAAAGTCATTGCTTTATTCATTTTTCAACACTCAGACCAATTTTTACTTTCCTCAAAAGACCTTTTACTGATTTTCTAGGACCTCTTTGTTGTTCCTCTTTTCTGTGTCTTTTTGGATTTTGTTAATTACGGCTTAGTACGTTACAGTTATTGTTTAATATGTTTGTTATTGCACTGAAGTGTAACTTCCTTCAGAATGCAAGCCCGGTAACGTTTATCTTGCCAACGTTTAGCAGAATGTTCCCTCTAATTGGGCACTCGTCCATCTTTCTTGCCTGGGTGAGTCATTCAACCAGCATGTATCGGTATATGAGCACACATACTCCTGGAAGTAACTGAGGAGAGTGTCTTCACAATGATCATATCCTGTAGGACGTCACTTCAGTGTGTCTTCTAATTTGTTGCTGCCATCTCCAATCTTGTATTAATGAGCACTAGGTATATTTTAATCTGGTGAAGATCTATCTTGTCTGCGATTAGTAAACTATAATAAACCAACCAGCCTCTCAGCAAGGATGAGCTTATCTGAGAGTGAGAACACAAAAGGCAAATCGTGACATAGTAGGGTTGCTTCGTGAACTCAAGGCCAGCCTGGACTTCACAGTAAAATCCAGTTTCAACAAAAGAGGTGGGCTCTGTTGCAGAGTATTGGAGAGAGAGCACTGATTGGTGAGGGAGTGACACAGAGCCCTCAACATCCTATGAGTAGGAGCCGTCATGGAAGGGCGTCCTCAGGGTGATGGGTATCCTGAAGTCTAACATAGATTATGTTAAAGTTCAACTGAGATTTGGCCTAAATCACAGAGCTCAGTGAAGAGGAGCTTCAGGTGACACTGCTTGAGCCTAAAGGCAGTTCCCCTTGCCTCTTGCAAAGTGGAAAGCCATCTCGGTGCCCTGGGAGAGCTCCCTGGCTCAGTGTAGCTGTGCAGGACAAAGCGATGACTACGCCTAACAAAATAAAATAGGTCCAGGAGTGCATTCAAAGTAAAAAAGAACAGAAAAAGAATCACAATAATTAAATCTAAAGAAGGCAGCCTTTCTTGTCGTTTCTTCACTCCGCACAGTAGAGTTGCTCAGAGAGCTAATCTGTCCACACACAATTCATCACATGTGTTTATAGTTCAAAAAGTTGCAGAGATTGGAAATTATTGGCTTTACAAACCTTGTCTGTCTCACTGTTAAATTATTTGCAGATTGTGAAGTAGCATTGACTTCAGAGGGGTCACAAGGCTTTCGAACTGTAACTCTCCACATTTCCTCTTTTGGAAACAGCTGCTGATGCATGAAAAATAGGTATTTAAACAATATATCTGATTTGTTTTTTAGGAATAACTTCAGGCAACTTAAAGCCATGTGTGCAGCTGGGTAGAGTATCTCACATATAACTCTTGGAGCCAGGTTTATTCCGTGTTTAAAATATCCTTTGGTTAGCATGTAGCCATATTTGGTGATTTTAGGAAGTGTCCATCGTTCCATGACTTCAGGGTCAGTTCTGACAGCACAAGCGGCAGCATCTTCTCTCTTACTCTCTCCCCATCCTGCTGCACAGGTACAGCTGAGAGCGCCAAGACCATATCTGACTTTCCTGGGCAGAAAGGATTCACTTTCATTGGCTGTTACTTTAATTGTGAACTTACTTCATTTTCACGCATGTATACTGGCTCCGCGTACATATTTAGCGCCCATTTTAGTTTTATGATTCAAGAGCTTGTACTTCCTGACTTTCTACAACATAAACTACTCTTTGAGCTGCGTCCTATCCAGCTCTTCTATACCATCCCTAAAGAATCCATTTTATATTCTCCTTACCCAACCACACCTAGAATTAATTTATCTCGAGTCTGTGTGTCCTATTCTCTATCCCTAAAATCTCTATTGTCTTCATTTCAGCAAAATTTTCCTTCGTTTTACATAAAGTTTTCATCTGTATTACTGATCAGAATGACCTGTAACTTTCTAATATTTAAGCCTGTTATGAAGAACTACAGTGTAGTCAGTTAAATCAGTAAGTCAATTTTATAAGTCAATTGATTAATCAATTTTTCATTGATCATTTTACTCATACTCTGGTAAGGACTGTGAAGATGGCAAAATAATTTAGAGATAACGTTTTGCCCTTGGTTGTGATAGCATTATAACTCAATGTACAGTAGCAAGATGACTGCATATCAATACTGTGCTATCCATAGAGCCAAACCTGACAGAACTCAGTGATAAAGATACTTCTCTAAGTCTAAGAGTCTTCGGTCTCTCACATACTGTCACTCCACCAGATTTCTGGTGTTCCTCCTCCAGATAGCTGGGTCTGGTTCTCTGAGCCAACCAGTGCAACAGCCACTGGTCACTGAAAATATGCAGCACTGTGTACCTGACTGCTGTGACCCAGGAGCAGACATTTAATTACATTTAACTCTAATTGATTTAAATTTTAAATGAAAATTTAACTCTGAGAAAACTTAAGTATGTTTATAACAAATTGAGTTTCTCACCTATTTTTCTGACTGCAAATTTTATAAGTTTAAATATAGATCCAAAAGAACTAGTGAAAATTTATCATCAGAACTGAAGTGTGGCCCAAGTACAAAACATATAACAGATGGCAAAGACCGTAGGAGTGAAGAAATGTGAAATAGCTCATTAATTTTCAAATTCACTGCATTTTGAGCTGATAATATTTTAGATGTATTGAGTTAAATAAATGCAGATTCAATTTTTATTTTACTTTTTACTTTAAAAACATGACTACTGGAAAATTTGAAATAACATATGTGCATTGCAGTGTGTTTTTTATTGGACGGCACTATTGTAGATGAAAACATCTACACTAGATTCGTCTATGACCCAGAACTGCGCCGGCCAGTTACCTCCATGCTGTCTCTGTTATCTAGAGTCTGAAATCATGTCCAAAATCATAGTCCTGGATTATCACATGCCGCTGGAGCGAAGCACAGACCTCTGTCTAGCTGGCCCCCTGAAAGTGTAAGTACCATACAGATTCATGGTGATGTATTTATTTTATTAAAATATTCTGATCCCTTCACATATACTCCCTTGTATATATGCTGCCGTGGCCTCCATCTCAGTTCTAGATTTTCATCTTTTTCAGTTTTGAGTGAGGAAATGAATTCCACCTCGAGTTTACCTTCCTGTCACATTTCTTTCCTTCTGAGAGGAGCTAATTTTAGTGGTTGGCTTTGGATTCACCCTCCAGACCACCTCTGCGCTCTGTTCTAGGGCAGCTGGAGGATAGCAGGAACACTAGGGAACTACACAGCTTCCAAGAGTACAAATCCCAAAGCTATGGTCAGTGTGGTGCTCATTATGCTCAGTCTACTTCAGAGTCTGGGCCTTGTGTTTCTTAATTTTGATTTTGTTAAATCATCATGTTTTTAAATGGTCACATCCATTTCATCCACTCATTACTCATCAATTCTGATCTGGGTCCAAACTGACAACTTCCCCAGGTCATTTCTTTTCCCTTTGGGAGATGAAATACAAAATTTTTGTCTTATGATGTAACCTCTCCACAGTTTGACCTTGACTGGAATGTTCACTTTTACTCAAGCAATCCAACTCTACCCATTCTTGTTTCTTTATTTCCTGCCATTTATTATGACATCAAATCCTAAAATATTTCCCATCTGGTTCTTTACAGAATGTTTGCCAGCCTGCTCTACACTATACCTAAAAGAGTGAATACATTCTGGATCGTCCACTAAGAAGAGCAATTGTTTACTGCTGCCTGCCCAAATCACTGTCTGTCAACTTTAGAATACATGTAGTTGACTCGTAAGATTTACACATATTTATAGGGTACAGTATGATATTTTGATAGTTGTACATGTATACATCAGTTGAGGGTAATTAGTGTTTCTCATCAAATCAAACCACTCTTTCTTGAAAGACTCTTTTTATATTCTCTGAGAAAATATTAAGAGCTTGACTAAGAGCTGGTAGTTTTTATCACTTCCTGTGGCTCATATCAGCCCAACAGTCCTTCATCCCCACATCCTATCGATTTGTTCTATGACAGGTGTCAGCTTGCCTGGTCTGATTGATATGTTCTTCAAAAGCTGGTATAAATCAAAGTTTGAAACACAAAAACACATTTTCTGTTCATTTGTTTTATAATTTGAATGGTGCTTTATCCATCTGAAAGGAGCCATAACTCTTTATAAAATGGTGTATGTCTTCTCTTTCATGGAGCTACTTCACTACATTGCCCAAGTAGTAGCCCCGATATTTTTGTCCACTTATTTTCATTTGTCAAGAACAGACACATCCACCTCATGACAGCTGCCATTTAAACACGAACATAAAAGTACATTGTATGTTATACAATGTATAATTTTTTCTGATTACAATTTATTTAAATTTGGCTTTTTTTTAGTTGAAAACTGCTTATAAACACAATGAATATTTATGAACTACCTATGTAATGCAAAACATTGTTAGGTAGCATAGATGATTTTTCATCAATATTTATTGATGCCAACTGTTGGTAACGTCATACTAATGAAATACTCATCATCACCATCATCATCAGCATCGTCATCATTTAAAAATAATCAATTTCAGGGGAGTTTACCACATACTAACACTGCTCTAAATGCTTCAGATGTGTGACCGAACCACCCCGAGCTGCAGAATTATTGTCTTATTGTCCTCAGTTTGCAAGGTCTACTTTGCCATGTGTACTTTAAAATGTACATTTTCTGGGCCGGAGATTTAGCTCAGTGGTTCCAGAGCCTGCCTAACAAGCTCAAGGTCCCCGGTTCGATCCCTGGTAACCACATACAACACCGGACGTGGTGGCTCGCACTCACCGGCAATCAGTACCGCATACCACAAATGCTGGGCATGGTGGCTCACGCCTGTAATCCCAGCACTTGGGAGGCAGAGGCAGGAGGATTGCTGAGTTCGAGGCTTGCCTGGGCTACATAGTGAGCTCAGGGCCAGCCTGAACTACAAAGCGAGACCCTGTCTCAAAAAAACAAAAACAAAAATAAAGCAAAACAAGAAAACATTTTATTTTACATTTTACATTTGCAAAACAAATGAACTAATCTACTTATTTGTGGCTAAATATGTAGTTTAACTGTTAGCTTTCGTTTCTTTTTAAAGTGTTTTATAATGCTGCATATCTAAAAGCATTATGACTTCTTTCAAAGTGATAGCTTTTAAAGACCAAGAATTCCATGAATGAAGGATTACACTTGGAACATGAAATAAGACCAGAGAACTGAAGTACGTGAGATGGGACCTAAATATTTGTAGATCGTTTTTCACTCTTTCATAATTTACTTCATTTTACATATTGAGTATTTCCTCCATATTTACATATAGAGTCTATTTCTTCATTGATCTCATATTTATAAATAGGTATTCAACAAGCAAGTACCCATATTTTAAAATTGAAAATTATGAGAAAGACTTAAATAGGGAGGCAATATAAGGATTAACAGAGAAGTCTGTACAGATTGGTCAGTGAGATTCCTCCGCATGAGACAGATTAGTGTAGAGTTTGACACGGACGAGCTCACGCGGGAAGACGTGAGAGAGAACCATACAGAGAAAGAGTAGCGTACTGTGAGAGCCGGAGGGGGGAGGGGCTTCAGCTCCATCTCACCAGTCTGTGAGCTTCTCTTGCTTCCAAGAGTATTCTGGTTTACCTGCTTTATTTCTGCTGGTTTCACAGGCAAAGTCACACAAGCTTATTAGACTATTTCAATACTCAGGGTAATTAGCAGTTTTTAGGGCTGCATTTAAAAGTGACTCTGGTACTGGTATTAACTGATATTTTGATGTCTTTTGAAAAAATCTCAGACTTTTGTAAAGCACGCGGTGTAACCATCCGCAGACCCCTGGACGGTGGACGCGAGACCAGGATCTTTGTTTCTTAAGTACCTTCCCAGCTCAGCCTTTTGTAAGCTGTGTGACATTGGGCAGTTTACACAACTTCTCTGAACTTCAGTTTACCAGCAAAACAAGAAAATTTTGTAATTAAACGTTACTGTGAGAATTAAGTGGTGCCATATACTGATACAAATTCTCAATGTTAAGTGTGATCATGATGTATATATAAAATGTACCTATTGCACAATAAAATATTTTTAAAAAGAAAATTGATTAAAATACTTTGAAAGAACGTGGCGTGAACTAGGTATTTGGATATTTTTAATTGTATGGATCTTTGCATATGTTAATATCGATGATTCCTATTTCCTGTGAAGTTACATCCTGAGTGGTCTTTAAGAATGTTCAGTGTTCTGAGCCAGAGACTTAGCTCAGTGGTTCCGGTGTCTGCCTGGCAAGTGCAAGGTCCTGAGTTCAACACCTGGTACTACATAGCACAATCCAGGTGTGGTGGCTCACACCTGTAATCCCAGCACTCAGGAAGCAGAGACAGGAGGATTGCTGAGTTCGAGGTTTGCCTGGGCTACACAGTGGGTTCAGGGCCAGCCTGAACTACAAAGCAAGACCCTGTCTCCCAAAAGTAAAAGAGAAAAAAATGTTCAGCATTCTTCTGGAACAATTTTAGGTTTCCTTATTTCACATCTGAAGAATAGAAGGCTCAGGAAATGATACAATAGAGCCAGGCTTGAAGCTTGTATCCTCATGACTACTTTGAAAATGTGTTTTCCCATTTAGGAGGAAGTTATCCAACACAGAGCTGTGGAAGTTTCTCAGCAAAGTAGCAAAGGCAATGGTATTTGGGGGTGAAATCTACAGCTAAGAGAATTTGTTTGCATCATGTAGAATCAATACCTCCTATTTAAAAATGACCTCTGCTGAGATTAAGGGTGGTTTTCAAGAGGGCAAAAAAAGACAAATTGTCCATTAAGATATGCAGCCTTTTATTACAAAGGGTCCCGGTATATACAGCACATAAAGGGCTTACACAGCAGTTTATTGTCAAACAGATAGCAGCATGTAAATTTCCAAGAATCAACTTGGAGTCATTGGAAAATCATACCCCTGAGACCTAGCTGCTGTAGACAGTTCCACAGCCACTGAATCATAAAGACTTTTATAGATCAATAACCCTCAACCTAGTTGCATGAAAAAGCATCTTCATCAACAAAGAGAGTTTCAGGGAGTCACAAAATCACAGTGGGATGACTAGAACAGGTGAGTTTTGTGTGTGCTGTTTTTTCACAAGGTCATTCATCGGTCATCACAGTGATTTAATCATGATTTAATGATTCAGTTTGAACACTCCAATATAGAATAGTAAAATGGCACGATATGTATATACACATTGCTGCCTTTCTCCTCCTTTTCCAGGGTAATGTCATGCTTTCCACACTTAGTGTTGGGTTGGTTCAAGAAGGGATGTTACTGGAATGTGTTTAGTCTAGGACAACAGCATGGTCCCAAGCTCTTTTTCGAACCCATATTCTGTCTCTGAACCTTGTTTTCTTTATCTGTAAACTTAAAGATGCTAACTATTTCACAAAGTTCTTAATTTCCAAAGTGCACATCTCACTGAGCTACTTACCTAAAACAAAACAAAACATGACTAAGTGGATTTATTTTACAACTTCCTCCCAAGCAAAGCTGAGATTACCTTTCCTTCTTGTGTTATACAACAGAAAGGAATAAGCACAGTCACATATCTTTCTGTCTAATGAAAAAGTTCACTGTGTTCATTCTCCACCTTGGTACCAGAGATTGAATTTAAGATCTTGATCTTGCCAGGAAGCTGTGGGGGCCACTGAACTACATCCTCCACCCTGAAAAAGTTAAAATGTTTAAACTTGTTTGAGTGATAACCATCTATTACTGCAGGTCAAATGAGATGGTGTTTGAAATATACAAAATAATTAAAGGGCATATGCAATAAAGACATTTAGGTTGCTTTCATTTAATTGTTGGAATTGATTAAAAGGTTATTAAGTAGGAAACTTTACTGAGCACTTATTCTATGGTGGATGTTTTGAGTGCATTGAATTCACATGGGTTTCAGAGTGGCAATAAGACATATTTATTCCTACAATACAGATGGGGTTATTGAGACTTAGTCCACTAACTAGTTGATCTTAAGGTTTGCAGTGCAGTTAGTATAACCCAAGGAACACAGACTTAGATGATTATTTTTAAGTTAAATAGTGAACTACTCGGGGTTTAACAAGCTGGACTGATCAGTATAGCAAAAACAATTTAAAAAATCCTTTGAAAGCACTTTTTAAATGACCTTACCACTCAGTGGAATTAAAATATTATTCCTGGTTGATACATATACATCCTGACTAAATATTTATACGTAGCTAATACTATTGACATAATAGATTATGAGCATTGTGGTAAAATATAGCTGGGAAATTTAACAATTAACAGTCAAATTTGACATTAATTCTACTCTGATGGCACTGAGGATTATGGAAAAGTTTTCAAGTGTGCACATTAAAATATGCACATTAATATGCACTTGTTTATGCAGGTGTGGTGGTGGACACCTTCAGTCTAAGCACTTAGGAGGCTGAGGCAGGAGTATCACCATGAGGCAAGGCTAAAAAGCTAAAACAAAAATAGAAACAAACCAAAAGAAATATTTATGGGTAAAATGACACAATACCTGAGATTTTCTGTAAAATATCTGAGCAATTAAAATATTAATTACACAAAAGAAATAAGATTACTGAAAAAATTAAAGTTGAGTGATAGAATTAATCACAATTAAAGCATTCATGATAAAAGATTAGAAAACCATCAGTTAATTGAACCCATTAGGTTAAAAATGAGAGATAAATTCTATTGCTTTGGGTGAATCTGTGTTCAGATTTTTAGCTGTTCTGTGTATGGGTAAAAGACATCTATATATTCCCTGGATTCACCAAAATTTTCAATATTTTAAGAGGATATAATTTAATAATACAAAGGAATTAATTTCAGAGAGACAAGATATTGTGTTCTTGACAGAGACTTGGCTTTAGGGATCACATTGAAATTCAAAATTTTATTCTCCTAAACATAGCACTACAGTCTGATTATCATAATGAGCTTTTTTTCTAATGTTACTGAAGTTAAGGCTTATTCTGGAATAATATTTAGATCCTAAGCAATTGGGGGCACATTATTTCATTATATGTCATTAGCACTTTGTGTAATTTTTTTTCTCTTGTTCATCATTTAAAATGCCATGAACACAAATACCAGCCACACTTCGGTGAAACAAATGCAATTAGAGATGTCTTATTAAGATGAGATGAGCCAGATAGCTTTATTGTTAAGATAACAGAAACTAAAATTCTTTAGTTTTCAGTGTGGAAATGAATGAGAGGTCACCACGCCTTTATTACTTGAAGAACTATTCGTTGCACTTCCCTACTCGTTTTTCAAGAGCATTTTTTTTTTTTTTTTGCCCTAATCGCAAAATCAGGTTACTGCATTTTCTGCTAAGCATCAGTTTTTGGTCTTCAGCAGACTGTGAAGGAAATATGCTTTGGTTTTTCCCCTGAAACTTACCTCTTTCTTGTGGTTAAATTCATTCTCACGCCAGACCCACCAGTGTGTGGGAAGGGCCGCCCGTCCGGGAGCCGAGACTCTTCACCCCTCCCTGCCGGCCTCTGAGCCAGTGCTGCACTCTGTTTTCGCCATCTTCCCCGTAAAGAAGAAGAATCAGTTAAAAGTAGGGGGCGCACATACTTACAGGAGGAGCCTAGTGATTATTAGGTGTCCCAGGCAAGCACGGCTCCCTGTTCTCTCGGGAAGTGCGAGAGTGCCACGCCGGACGTTTTAATGTGTCATTTTAAATCCACATAAACTATTTTCATGTGAAACGAGACGGACATACTAGGCAGCATGAGGCACAGAGTGCATGCATTTGATAGCAGTATCATAGTTTCAGAGAAATTGCAAGTGGTTATAAATGTGTTCTAGAATGTATGATTGATATTGTGAAATAGTAAATATTCAAAGGGTAATGGGTTTAGGGATAAATAATGAAGAAATAAAAAATTGATGGTCAAAAAAGGAAACAATCTTTGTACATATAGGGGCGGAGGGGACGTACAGTGGGTAGGGAAGGGGGCAAATGGGAATTAAGTTGTGTCATATACTGGTACAAATTCTCAATGTGGAGTATAGTTGTGAGGTATATATATAATGTACCAATAAAAAATAAAAAAAATAAAAGAAATTGCATGTGGAAGGTTGGGTGTTTGCTCTGGGAGCTTCCTACAACCCCAGTGCCAGAATGTGACCGCTCAATGGTGGTAGGTGACATTCTACCAGACGACACGTAACTAGATGACGTGGTAAGAAAAAAAAAGGAATTAGAGATACTGTTGAAAGAAATAAGGATCTTACCGTCTCCAAATTGCTCGTTTATAGTTCCTTTCGTTGCTAGAGATTCTGAAGCATTGGTAGGCCATGTATTGTATTCGATAACAAGGGACTTAGGTATCGCTTCTAAACATTCCCTAACCTAATGAAGGAAACCTTTTGTGGTTCAGGTCCTTTCACTTGCATCTTTTATATTTCTTTGAATTGGTACATGTTTATAGCACACATTGATTACACTCGTTGTGGGAAGCTGCCACGTGCACTCTGCATTTCGCAATTCTTCTGAAACAAAAGTAAAAGTATTTTGGTACAAAACGCTATAAGATCAAGTATCAGTTGATTCAACCACCTTTGCCAGTTTTTCAGTTTCCTGTGGAGATGAGAGAAAAAAATAAGTTTCAGAACTGGAATTTAAATAGTGGATTCTTCCTTTTCCATATCCTATGAAATAATTGAAAGGTACCAGTTGTAGAAAAATGAAAAGATGTGTTATGAACTTAAACTCTATTGCACTATTTGGTTACTTCATTAATACTGAAACCTTTGTTATCCCCAAATTTGTACTTAGAAATCAATTTTAAAAATGAATGGAGATTTAGGGTAAAATATGGTAAGTGTAAGCTCTTCAGTGGAACAGGTGCCTTGCAATGGTTAAAAACAAGAATCTCTGACTTTGCATTTTACTTTGTCCTGTGTATTATAGTTAATAAGAAAAGAAAAATAGGGAGGCTGGGAAAGCCCCTTGCTGGCAGATTGAGTTCCTTGGGGAAAAGCAGAGGAGAGAGGCCAGTTTAGTCAGGGGAAATTATAATACACCAATCATGATGATTGATTCTGCACAAGCAGAGGCACATGGAAACAATTTAAATGTTGTCCATGAAACTCCTGCTTTCAGTCCTAATGGCATTTATTTATCAGGCTCACTGCTTTCAGAGGCAGCTCTGTCATGCTAGAGAAAAAAAAAATAAGAGGATTGCTGTATTCTTCTTTGGAATTAAATCTGGGAAATGTATAGCAAAAGGGAAGGCAATTGGTACCAGCCCTTGTCTCTGACCATCACTTCTCTGCTAGTGCAACTGTTGCTTTGAACATCTTGCATCTAGAACTTAATTGCAATAGTCCACGAGGGTGGGTCTTGGTTAAGGTGTTTTGTTTTTTACACCACCTC
>PVIC010039748.1:0-16971 GCA_004025085.1 Thryonomys swinderianus | reverse complement strand
TCAGCTCCTTCTTGTTATGGACAGTATAAGAACTGGGGATAATCCCAGGCATGCTGGCACATGACTGTGATGCCAGCACTTGGGAGGCTGAGGCAGGAGGATTGCTGTTGAGTTCAAGGGCACCCTCAACTGCATAGCAAGACCCTGTTTCAAAAGGTGGGGGGTGTTGGAGAATAACATATAGAATGTTAAAATGTTCTATGAAGAAGTAAGTGAATTCTGAAATTGAACAAAATTTGGTACAACTAGTCCAGTACAACTAGAATTTGGAACTGGGTGTGAGATAAATTTAAGATGGCAGGATACCCAGTGGCATTAAATGTTGATATGTTTTGGAGAATTCCAGGAAAAAATAAAAGTAACGGACTGAGTATTTAGCTCAGGGGTTCTGATGCCTGCCTCCAAGCACAATGTCCTGAGTTCGATCCCTGGTACCACAAAAACAAACATATATATATATATATATATATATATATATATATATATATATATATATATGGATACAGATATTTAAAACACTTCCTTTACAAGTAGTCAAAGGACTGGAAACTAGAATATTTGGATGATATTTTATTCAATCATCAAATTTTTTTTTTTTTTGAGACAGGGTCTCACTTTGTAGTTCAGGCTGGCCCTGAGCTCACTGTGGTGCCCAGGCAAGCCGCCGCGAACTCAGCAATCCTCCTGCCTCTGCCTCCCGAGTGCTGGGATGACAGGCGTGAGCCACCACACCCGGCACTTTGGTATGTGGTATTGATTACTGGTGGGCGTGAGTCTCCACGCCCAGCATTATGTGGTTACGGGGATCGAACTCAGGACCCTGCACTTGTGAGGCAGGCGCTGGAACCACTGAGCTAACCCTCTGGCCCTCAATCACCAAATTTTTAAAAATTATTATTTTTGCTACCGAGGATATGAAAAGGGAATTTCCTTCTTTTTCTTCTAAATTAAAAGCAGACAATTTATTGGAAGATGGGGAAAGAGGAGAGAGAGAAAAAGAAAAAGGGAGAGGGAGAGAAAGGGACAAGGAGAGGGAGGGAGGGGGGGAGAGAGAGAGAGAGAGAGAGAGGACCTACTCCGGACCAGCAGGGAGCATTTGAAAGGAAAATACTCCAGAAGAGCACTCTGCTGGTGCTAGTAATCTTTCTGGAATGCTATTTGGCAATTTAAATTCAGGGATTCTGATCCCTTCCATTTTAGCTCTGGAATTTTGGAAAATTGAGCTGTGGTCTTTCTTGGTCTGTTGCCCAAGCTGACCTTTTTGGCAACCAGGGCTCAAGTGAACCAGGCAGCGCCATCCCTAGCAGGCCCTGGGCCTACTTTGTGCTTCCAATTTGCATTTCCTTGAGGACCAGTGATGTCGAGCGTTTTCTAATGATGTACTGGCTGTTTGTATATCTTCTTCTGAGGAGTGTCCATTCAGGTTGTCTGCCTATTCTTTAAATCAGATTATTTGGGTTTTTGCTGTGGAACTGTTCGAGTTCTTGGCATGTTCTGCGTATTAGTCCTAACGTGCATTGCCTAAATCAGTTTCAGCTCATAATTGCATGTGTGTGTATGTATGTGTCTAGTGTGTGCATATGCATCAATAAAATTAGCTACAGAATTTGAAGGATCCAGTGCAAAGTGGAAATACAGTACTGCTTGCACCAGATTTATTAATAATTTTGAGTAGAGGGCCAGAGGGTTAGCTCAGTGGTTCCGGCGCCTGCCTCGCAAGCGCAAGGTCCTGAGTTCGATCCCCGGTAACCACATATAATGCTGGGCGTGGAGACACACCCACCAGCAATCAACACCGCATACCACAATGCCGGACGTGGTGTCTCACGCCTGTAATCCCAGCACTCGGGAGGCAGAGACAGGAGGATTGCTGAGTTCGCGGCGGCTTGCGTGGACTACATAGTGAGCTCAGGGCCAGCTTGAACAACAACGTGAGACCCTGTCTCAAAAAGCAAAAAAAAAAAAAAAAAATTCCAAGTAGAAAAACAGTAAAGTCTCAAATGAAAGACGGGACCCTTCTGGACATGGTGGTGCCCTTGAAACTACACCCCTGTCTGCAGGAAAAGGAAACAATGTCCCTAGGGATTATCTTTGGATTTGGAAATTACTGATGATCTTTGTCTCATGGATTTAAAAAAGAAATAAATAAACAGCTATAGAAAACAAAACCCATTATGTATCTTTAAAATATCCAATTTTACTGGAAGTAGCACTGTAATTAATTGCATTGTGTTTTTCTTTCAGACTTTTAAATATCCATTTGGAATCACTGGGAATAACAGACATTCTTTTTAATGTTCCTATAGTCTGTTTTTAACACTGTAGAGGATAGCTCAGGGTGTAAAAATAAAATCAGTTCTTTGCTAAACCAAAAAAAGCAAGCACAAGCTGAACCACAAATAACACTTTTCCACCCATTTTTTGTTCCATATAGAATTAGCTACAGTATTTGGTTGGATGGAGAACTTCCTTGAATGGTGTAATGCTGAAAATTCCTTAGGTCTGCATTCATAATCAGCACCCTGCATTGACAGAGGAAACCCTGAAGAAAGCTGATTGCATCTTGAGCATTTACCAGTCCAATGAGCAATTTAGTGATACATTATTTTTAATGAGGAAAGGGTGTATCTGGAACCTGAAAAAAGACAATTTAAATAGGAGGGCACTGAGCCAGGCATGGTGGGGCACAGCTTCTCAGAAGGCTAAGGCAGGGAGGATGGTTCGAGCCCAGGAGTTTGAGACCAGCCTGATCAACAGAGCAAGACCCGGTCTCTTAAAAGGAGAGAGAGAGAGAGAAAAAGAGAAGGAGGGGGAGGTGAGGGGGAGGGAAGGAGAAGGAGATATTGGAGAGATTAAGTGAACTATTAAAAATCATACACAATGTTCGTTTGGTTTTGCCATTGAACTCCGGACCTTTAAACTGAGTTACATTCCCAACCCTTTTTGAATTCGTTTTGTTTTTAAATTCTAAAACAAGAGTCTCACTGAGTTGCAAAGTTGCCCGGGCTGGGCTTGAGCCTACAATCCTCCTGCCGCAGACTCACCGCGTTCTGGGGTCACAGGCGCGCCCCACCCCCAGGGCGCACGCAGCAGATCTGCAGCTCACTCTCTCGTAAGTGCCCCCAAAGAAGTCTTATTGCATTGAGTCATAATGACGAGCCAAGGCTAAGGTGAACCCCTTAATCCTGTTAGTGCCCCGGTGGATGGAGCCTGCCGGGGTACTGTCCCCGAAGACCCCTTGGCTACAGGGTTCGTATTTCATGTTTTCTACTCAGTCGTGCTGTCTGAGCAATTTCAAACAGAGGGAAGGTCAAAGAGAAAAGAAACGCGACGCGTCGTCGTCCCCTCCGTTCTCCCGTGTCGCTGTGTGCCTCCCGAGGAAGTTTTCTTCGCGAGATCCCGGAAGCCACTTGCTCCATCCGCGTGAGGAAGAGGAGGAGAAGGAGGCGACGCCGCACAGGCGTGGGAGGAAAGAGAAGGGTGGGGGCCGCTTCACTCAGCGGGAAGCTTCGGGGGCGAGAAACGCTTTGAGGGCTTCCGAGGGCCGCCGGCCCTGTGTTGCGTGACTCCTTCAGTCTCCCACGAAGCGTTCAGTTAAAAAAATTATCCTGCTCATCAATGGTTTTGCAGAGGGACTAAAGTCGGAGTGAGGAGACACTGGGGAGTGAGAGAAGGCCAAGGAGGCTCGGGACATTCTGCTGGGGGGTCCAAGAGCGGGCTGGAGGGGCCCTTTATGCCCTGTGTTAACTGGCACCGGCAGACAGCAGCTGCACGCTCATTCGTGTGTAAATGTACCTAGTCTGTGGATGTGCACACATTTAGAATTCACTCATCCACTTATTACTCACGCTGTAATTAATATTACCGCACCTCTTACTGTTGGCTGGGGACAGTACTGTGCTAGATTGCTCCTGGGCTAAGTAGCAAGTAATACAAACCTGTCCTTGTCCTAGTGGACGCTACAGTTTACAGCTTTTAGTCTACTGCACTGAAAAGTTGCAACCCACAGCCAGGCGAGGGGGCTAGGCCTGCAGCGCCCGTGGCCCCGGAGGTGAGGTGAGAAGACCGGTGTGAGGCAAATACAGGGCCACTGAGCTGTGTCCTTTTTATTTTTCGAGACAGGGTCTTGCTAAATTGCCCAAGTTGGCCTTGATCTTGTGATCTTGCCTCAGCTTTTTCAAGGAGCTGGGATGATGGGTGTGGAACACTGCATCTGGCTCCTTGTGTCATTTTTTTTTTTTTTTTGAGACAGGGTCTCGCTTTGTAGTTCAGGCTGCCACTGAGCTCACTATGTAGCCCAGGCAAGCTTCGAACTCAGCAATCTGCCTGTCTCTGCCTCCCGAGTGCTGGGATGACAGGCATGAGCCACCACGCCTGGCACTGTGATATGTGGTATTGATTGCTGGTGGGCGTGAGTCTCCACGCCCAGCATTGTATGTGGTTACCGGGGATCGAACTCAGGACCTTGCGCTTGCGAGGCAGGCGCCGGAACCACTGAGCTACCCCTCTGGCCCTCCTTATGTCATTTTTAAAATAGTTTGCTCCCTTTCTGTTTTCCTTGGCTTTCATATTTTAAAGTATCTTCAGTTAAAAGAAATATAGATAGATATAGATATTTGAGGATCTACTCTATATCTGTTTTGTTCTGAACAATGAACAAAATATAACATCCTCACCCTGGAGGTATATCCATTTAGGTAGATATGAGATATTCTGCAGCCATCCTGTATTTTTTTTTCATTCCAATACCCAACTTTTTATTCTTTCTGGAGGGTTCTTTCAACTTTGCCTTCTTACTCATTTATTTATTTGTTTAGAGACAGGATCTCGCTTTGTAGTTCAGGCTGGCCCTGAGCTCACTATGTAGCCCAGGCAAAACTTGAACTCAACAGTCCTCCTGCCTCTGCTTCCCAAGTGCTGGGATTACAGGCGTGAGCCACCATGCCCGGCATCGTGGCATGTGGTATTGATTGCTGGTGGGCGTGAGTCACCACACCCGGTATTGTTGTGTGTAGTTGCCAGGGATAGAACCAGGGATTTGCGCTTGCTAGGCAGTAGCTGGAATCACTGAGCTCAGTCTCCAGCCCTTCTTTTGCTTTTTGAGACAAACTCTCCTATGCAGTTCAGGCTGGCCTTGAATTCACTATGTACCCCAGGTTGGTCTCAAATTTACGGAGATCCTCCTGCCTCAGCCTCCTGAATGCTGGAATTACAGGCATCTGCCACCACTCCTGGCTGATTCTGTAGTATTTAAAAAATATACATCTTCCCATATCTCTCCGAAAATGTTTTTAATAGCTCACTCTATTGACCTACCTACCTATCCTTACTTCTTGCATTATCTCTCTCTCTCTCTCTCTCTCTCTCTCTCTCCGCACCTCTCTGTCCTGTTTACTCCTTCTGATCTCTGTTTTTCATGAGAACTTTCTCTCTCGCCTATTTCAGGGTAGCCAGGGCAGAGCTGAGGAGGCACCGGCAGCTGTGCCGAGAGTCTGGGACTTGCCCGTTGCTGCCCTTCACTTCTAAGGGGATTCGATGAAGTGTTGAATTCACTGAGGGATCCTCTCCTCCGAACCGTTTCATCTGTAGTTAGGTTGCTGAGGTTTATACGCGATGTTCCAGCCTTAAGGTGGATTCGCTGTAAAGTTAATTGTACTGAAGCTTCTCACAGAAGGTGTTACATTTTTATTCTGCAGAATAAAAGGAAATTAGTCAGCAGCTGTTGGTGCAACCTGGAGCAGAAAAATACTTACATTTGGAGAGTCGAAGAGGCAGACTTATTGCAGGTGGGCCAACAAGTGACCATAAATGAATTGTAAAGGGTGTGAGAAATGGATCCCACGCTTTCAGTCAATAAAGGGCAGCCACCCCCAGCAGGGGAGCCTGATTCGTGACATATTGATTTTTTGCTCCTCTCGTAAAAATACTACATCATGCACTTGGGAAGAGATGGGCATGATTGGCTCCGGGGAGCTGGGTGGAGCTGATTTAGTATGTGCTTTAATGCTCGAGCTCTTGGGTGAGTCAGCAGAAAGGCCACGGCACGATGTCTACCTTTGGCTGGCCGCCATTGCGTCAACCCGTCCCGATGGCGCTGTTTACCCATGGTCCTTCTCTTTGCAGGTCACACCATGAAAAAGGCTGGGAAGCACTACTCCTCTGAGTTTGTCCATTTCTGAAATACCGTCAGCATGTGCTCCCTCGCCTCAGTTCATTAATTCTTCTCTTGCAAGTGTATAGATGATGTGCCTTTTGAGCTCCTACCAGAAGATTTCTGTTCTGATGTGATCTTTCTGCTATGGTTTAAATATTACCCCCAAATTTCATGTGTTGGAAACTTAATCCCCCAAATTACATGATAACAACACTGTATTTGAGAAGAGGGACTTAATGGGAGGCGATTGGGTCACAAAGGTTCTGTCCTCATTGCTGGATTAATCCATTCATGAATGGGGAGGTCGATGGGTTGTCGTGGAAGATGCTTTGTTATAAAATCAGGTTCTCTCTATGGTTTGCTCGCTTTCCTCTTCATGGGATGCCTCTGCCATGTTATGATGTGGCAGGAAAATCCTCCCTGGTTACCAAGCAGGTGCCAGCACCATGTTCTCGGGCTTCCTGGCTTCTATAACTGTGAGCTAAAGAAACTTCCTTATAAATCACCCCTCCTGGGTATTTTGTTATAACAGAAGAACATGACCTAGGGCACAACTCTACTAAAGTTTTCACAAAACCATTCAAACTGGACATGGTCACACGTGCCTGTAGTCCCTGTGCTTCGGGACGCTAGGGCAGCAGGATTGCAAATTCAAGCCCTGCCTGCACAATTTAGTGATTTAGCAAGACCCTGTCTCAAAACAAAACTTAAAAAGAGCTGGAGATGTAGCTCAGGCAAAGGCCCTGGCTTGAGTCCCTAATGTAGAGATGAAAGAAAACCTGCCCAAAAAACGCCAACCCCTTGGCGACCCTAATATTCTGGACAAATATTTGAAGCACTGGGAAAACATATAAAACAGTATTCTACCCTCAGGGTTTGTACAGTCTAGGGAAAATAACTCCATGTGGACTAATAGGAATATGTTTTGAGCTTAGGCTTATTAATAGCAATAAATAAAATACTGGTTCCTTAAAACTTTTCAGTATATCTTTTACAATTGTTGTCATATCTACTTAACTTTATTGAGTCATATACTTTGAGAATTGGGGAGGGAGAATAACCTTTACTCACAATGAATAAAAGAATTAAAATTTTAATTTTTCATTTTTAAATTATAACTTTCATTTATGCCAACTGTATAACTAAGAACCCAGTTTCGATGGTGTGGTATTTAACAGGTTGCAGCATTTATTTTAGATGGAATGGCTCTTTTCTTTCCTATTGCTATACTGGGCATTACCGCAGAAATCCCCGTGCTACATCCTTGGGCTTTTTTATCTTTTTATTTTGAAATGGGGTCATGGAAAATTGCCCTGGCTGGTCTTCAAATTGAAATCCTTCTGCCTCTGCCTTTCTAGTGTTGGGATTACAGGCGTGCACCCTGTGTATTGGTGGGATTGTTTCTTTCTTTTTCTTTCTGTTTTTTTCTTTCTTTCTTTCTTTTGACAAGAGCTTGCTATACATCTCTGACTGGATGTTACCTTGTGAGCCTCAGCCTCCTGAATGCTGACATTAAAGGTGTATACCACTGTGCCCGATTTAGAATGATATTTTGAACAGAAAACATTCTCAGTAAATACTTTGGTTTATACAGTAAGAAGCTCAAATATTTATCTGAGAAATCTGATGGAGCCCAAGTAATTTAGGTCAACAGAAAATAATTTAAATGTTTCTCACTTAGCTAATTCACAAAATTGACAATGACTCCTAGTCATCAGTGACATCAAAAAATCTATAGTGTGTTTAACCTCGTTAGAGAAAAAAGGAGCTATAAAATTTTCATAGAGCTCATATTTAAAAACTTCATGGGGCCAGGGATTTAGCTCAGTGGTTCTGGCATCTGTTTGGCAATCTCAAGGTCCTGAGTTCAATCCTGGTAACCACATACAACAATACCAGGCAAGGTGACTCATGCCCACTAGCAATCAGTACCACACACCACAATGCTGGGTGTGGTGGCTCACACCTGTAGTCCCAGCACTCCGGAGACAGAGGCAGAAGGATTGCTGTGAGGTCAAGTCTAGCCTGGGCTACATAGTGAGCTCAGGGCCATCCTGAACTACAAAGTGAGACCCTGTCTTTAAAAAAAAAAAAAAATATATATATATATAAATATGTATATATATAAAATTATATAAATATATATCTATATACCTACCTGTATCTATATATATGGTAACATGAAAATACAAAACAGAATTTTCTCTAGTGGTCAGATCATGTGGAATACTATGCTAAAACTAAAAATTAACCCGGGCGTGGTGGCTCGCACATGTAATCCAGCACTCTGCAGGCAGAGGAAGGAAGACTGCTGAGTTCAAGGCTTGCCTGAGCTACATAGTGAGCTCAGGGCCAGTCTGAACTACAAAGTGAGACCCTGTCTCAAAAAAAAAAAACAACTAAAAATTAAAATAATTTTTACATGTCATTTTGAACTAGTCTGGGAAATGTATTTTTCAGACATAAAATTTTCAGTGCCAGAAGGCCAAGGATTTAACTCAAGTGGTTCCACACCTATCTTGAAATTTTCAGTGCTGGGCATGGAGACTCACGCCCACCAGCAATCAATACCACATACCACAATGCTGGGTGTGGTGGCTCATGCCTGTAATCCCAGCACTTGGGAGGCAGAGACAGGAGGATTGCTAAATTTGAGGCTTGCCTGGACTACATGGTGAGCTCAGGGCCAGCCTGAACTACAAAGCGAGACCCTGTCTCCAAAAAATAAATAAATAAATACATAATAAAATTTTCATGTGTTGACAGAGCTTCTATTCATATTTATTTAGGGAAATAAACCAGGTGTGGTGGCATACACCCATAATCCCAGCATTCAGGAGGTTGAGGCAGGAGGATCACTGCAAATTTGAGACCAACCTGGGCTACACCAACCTAGGCCAGTCTGAACTACGTAGTGAGACCCTATCTCAAACAAAATAAAACAAACAAAAAACCAGATTTATTTAGGGAAATACATAAAAGATATATACCTTTATGAAATAGGATTCTGAACTATTAGATGTCATAGGAACTATAAAAATACAATTGGTTGAGATTTGCTGGAGTATTTCAGTTTAGACATTAAAACTTTTTAAGAAAAAAGTTCAATATTACATCAAGATCTCATATCAGATAAGAAAGATCCTTTTGTAACTAGCAGCATTTCTTACATGCTTCTAGTTATAAAAAGCAATTTAAAAAACAAGAAAAATGGACAAGCTTGTTGTTTGAGCAGTTTAACTATTACCCTTTGGATGACGACGAGTGGGACGTGTCAGGCAGGTGTGAGTGAGACATTAGCATCTGGGGACAAAGGAGGGTCCAACAGCACATGTCACCAGTCAGAGTTCAAAGAAGAAGCAAAGTCCTTCCTGTGTAACACACAATCATCATTAGGTCTCAGGGCCAAAGGACCCGAAGTTGCAAGTGACGCTTTAAGGTTACACCTGTGGACACTCATGGGGACACAGAGGCGTCTGGCTGAGACTTACGTAGATTAGAACTTTTTCTTTTGTGAACTTCTTCCCTAAATTTCTCGCATGACGAGGGCCCCCAAGGGAACAATGCCCATCTGAGCAAAGACATTTTAGACATTTTCAATCCCAGAGTAGCCGCCAAGCAAGACCTGGACAAATATACAAAGACAGACCAGACGGCGGTCGTTCCCAGGGTCCTGGCCCCCGGAGTGACAGATGCACACAAAGGGTATCCGGACTCTCCCTGGCGCGGCTGTCTCCAGTGGGAGGAGACAAGACCCCGGGGTGTTGGCTGCCAGGCCGGCAAAAGCCACCAGAACACAGAAGCTGGAATCCACCTGGAAGCTGCCGGCCCACAGCAGAACTCCTTGGAGGGAAAGGGGGGAAAAAAACAGGTGAAAACATGTAGCACCAAGAAAAGAAGCATTTCAGGAGTAAATAACAGAGGAGCAATAAAGGAGCAGGAAACAGAAAGTAAGCAGCTTGTGAATTTTGATGTGTAAAGCAAGGAAAATGGTAAAGGGATGTTCAGGGTTTCTGTGATAAGGAAGTAGCGGATGAACAGTACTGTGTAGTCTCAAGTACTAACATCATCATCATCAAAATTATTATCATTTGAGACAATTTTACTATGTAATTCTGCTGGCTTTAAACTCAAGGCGATCCTCCTGCTTTAGCCTCCTGAGTGCTGGGATTAGAGATGTGCATCACCACGCCAGGCAAGATACTACTATATATATATATATTTTTTTTTTTTTGAGACAGGGTCTCACTTTGTAGTTCAGGCTAGCTCTGAGCTCACTATGTAGCCCAGGCAAGCCTCGAACTCAGCAATCCTCCTGTCTCTGCCTCCCAAGTGCTGGGATTACAGGCGTGAGCCACCACGCCCGGCACTGTGGTATGCGGTATTGATTGTTGGTGGGTGTGAGTCTCCATGCCCAGCATCGTATGTGGTTACCGGGGATCGAATCAGGACCTTGCGCTTGTGAGGCAGGCGCCGGAACCACTGAGCTAACCCTCTGGCCTATATATATATTTTTTGAGACAAGGTCTCACTTTGTAATTGAGGCTGATCCCGAGCCCACTATGTAGCCCACACAAGTCTTGAATCAGCAATCTTCCTGCCTCTGCCTCCCGAGTGCTGGGATTACCATGTCCAGCAATATTATTATTTTTAAGGTGTAACTTTCCTTTATTATAAAAACAATCACGTTCATTGTAAATCTTCAGAAGAAAATATAATCTTCTGAAATACATCTTTCTCTATAAATATCAGTCTGCACGAGAAGATTATTGGGAAGAAGGGGCTGGTGGCGACAAGGGTGGTGACAACTGCAGGACGGCTCCATCGTGTGAAAACACACCAGCCAAAAGCTGCCCCAAGGTTACCAAGCGACCTCGTGCGATTGTCGTTACTCTGCGGAAACTGGTGACTGACCAGGGGAGGGCATGGGGACAGCTCCAGTCGCGGGCTCCCAGCTCGAGTCCCGTCCTGTCTCTCAGTCAGCTCTCGACGTTGGGCTTGGACGGGAGCTGGACTCTCCTCGTGGAACTCTACAGATGCAGCGTGTCCAAATTTGGAAGAGGGGTGCTCCCTTCTCTCTGGGGTCCTGGTCACGTAATTGCTGGAAGAGTCTGCTGTTTGGGGAATGCTGGGTCGCGGTGGGAGGAAGCTGCTGCCCCCCAGCGGCCTCCCTGGTAATTACATCAGTAATTGTTGGCAGTTTAGGTGAAGACTTCTGGGGACATTAAGGCAGGGAGAGTAGGAAGCAGATTTGCCCGAGGAAAAGCCAGTAAAACTTCAGGTATTACTGTGGCCACATTACTACCTCGGCGTGGTGCAGGCTGGAACAACAAAGTTCACTTGAATTGTGGGCTTTTTTCACGACTGTACATACCCATTACAGAGAAAGTATATGTTTAGGATAGAAGGATACAAATTTAAATGTTTGTATTGGGTCAGAAGGACCATGGAATGTACAAATACAGTGCAGTTAAGGAGGACATTAGTCAAGTGTGGCATATGCTTGTAATTCCAGCTAGTCTGTGTTTTTGGTACCAAGGATTGAACTCATGACCTTGCACTTGCAAGGCAGGTGTGGTGTCACTGAGCTAAATCCCTGGCCCATCTGAGCTACTCTGGAGGCGGAGGCAGGTGGATCACAAGTTTCAAGCTCAGTTTGAGCAATTTAGTGGGACTCTGTCTCAAAAATGAAAAGTTTTACAGTATTATTTATTTACTTTCTTGGAGACCGGGTTTCATTATGTAGTTCACCCTGGCCTTGAACTCACTAAGTAGCCCAGGCTGGCTTTGAACTCACAGCAGTTCTCCTGCCTAAGCCGCCCAAATATTGGAATTACAGACACTCACCACTATCCCCAGCTTAAAAGTAAAAAAGTTCTAAAAGATCTGGAAATGTAGTTCATAGCCTAACATATGCAAGACTAGGTTCAGTCTCCAGCACCACACAAGAAAAGAAAAGATGACGTTAGAAAACTTCAAAAAAAAGGGCTGGGAATGTAGCTCTGTGGCACCAGACCTGCCTGGCAAGCCCGACATCCTGAGTTCGATTCCCAGTACCGAGAAAAACCCAAATCTTTAAGTCATCAAATGTTATATATTTTAAAATTTCTACTTGAGTTTGGGGAGGACACTGAGAAACAAAGCCTGTGCACTGCCAACGGGAGTGTAAGGCAGGGCAGCTGCTGTGCAGTTCCTCAAAAAACTAAACAGAATGACAGTCTGTAGCACTGTCATTTCCGAGCCTACACCCACCATGGCTGAGGCCAGGGATGGAACAGAGATTTGCACACTCATTTTCCTAGCAGCACAGTAAACACCACGTGAGCTGTGCAGCTTACACATGCTGCCTCCCAGGCACAGACCTGAGTCTACTGAGTCAGTTTGCACTCACAAAGGGCCATATATTTGAGTTTTCAGTCGTGTCAGATGCTAGCTTTTAGACTGTTGCAGAAAAGTATTTATTCTGCAAATCAGTTCAGAGCAGTCAGAAGGTCTGATCATAACATGGAGAGCGGCCCTGAATAAACACAGTATTGTTTCTCTCGGTGTCTTTTTGTTTGTTTGTTTTTCATTCAAGAAAACATTTTCTGAATGCTTATGACAAGGCTTTGCTCATCTTCACGGATAAAAAATGGCAAATCACATTCTTTACCTTCAGTGAGACGGAGGAGGCAGACAAGTGTATGAAATGCAATAATAAACCTAGAGATGAGCATATAACACACCTGTGCAGCAGGCTAGACACACACACACACACACACACACACACACACGTGCTGCAGAGGCACAGGGGAGCTGCTGAAGCTGAAGGAGGGGAGGGGGGCAGCAGAGACCCCTGAAATTAACACAGTCTTACACTTTCTGATTAATAACCAGAAACAAACACTGTTTAAAATGCTTTTGGGTTTCAGACTTTATACGCAAACATTTAGCGCCCTGGTTTTTTCTTCTGCCATCTCGCTCGCTGTTGCGCTCCGGACATTTTGGGTTTCGTGGTGTCTACTCGCTCCCGGGCTCCTAAGTAGGTCAGTGCTGGTTCGCACATGCGCACCTCAGGAGGCAGCTCATCCCGCGCCTCCTCTTCGGTGCCACCCCTCTGTGGAGCAACCTCACCCTCCCAGGTTGCTGTGAAGACCCCTCCTTCAGTTTCTGAGAGCACTCTGGTGCACACTTCACATCAGTCCCTCCCAGTTTTTCCTGAATAAAGACTCAACTGTTATGTGTGTTTAAAAAACATATCCCAAGGGGCCAGAGATTCGGCTCAGTGGTTCTGGCGCCTGCCTCGCAAACGCAAGGTCCTGAGTTCGATCCTGGTAACCACATACAACAACAATGCTGGGTGTGGTGACTCACACCCACCAGCCATCAATACCACATACCACAGTGCCAGGTGTAGTGGCTCATGCCTGTAATCCCAGCACTCGGGAGGCAGAGGCAGGGGGATTGCTGAGTTTGAGGCTTGCCTGGGCTACACAGTGAGCTCAGGGTCAGCCTGAACTACAAAGTCAGACCCTGTCTCAAAAAATAAAAAGAAAAAGAAAGAAAGAAAGAAACATATTCCAAGCTGGGACTGGTGGAATTCACCTATGCTCCTGGTATGTGGGAGGCTGAGACAGGAGGATTGCTGTGGGTTCGAGGCCAGCCTCTGCTACCAAGTGAGTCCAAGACTAGACTGAAACAAATTTTAAAATAAAATAAAGATAGGGCCGGAGATTTAGCTCAGTGGTTCCGGCGCCTGCCTCGCAAGCGCAAGGTCCTGAGTTTGATCCCTGGTAACCACATACAGTGCTGGGCGTGGTGACTCACGCCCACCAACCATCAATACCACATACCACAGTGCCGGGGCGTGGTGGCTCACGCCTGTCACCCCAGCACTCGGGAGGCAAAAGCAGGAGGATTGCTGAGTTCGAGGCTTGCCTGGGCTACAGAGTGAGCTCAGGGCCAGCCTGAACTACAAAGCGAGACCCTGTCTCATAAAATAAATAAAATAAAATAAAATAAAAAATGATTCCAAGCTAGATGTGGTGGTGCATGCCTATAATCTGGGAAACTGAGGCAAGAGCATCATCTCCAATTTGAATTCAGCCTGGTGAATTTAGTGAGATCTTGTCTCAAAATAAAAATAAAAGGCCAGGGGATGATACTTGGTGAGAAGGTCATAGATTCAGTCTTCAGTACTACAAAAACAAAGTAAAGCAAACAGATTCCAAAACTGAAGGTATTTGGGCCGGAGATTTAGTTCAGTGGTTCTGGCGCCTGCCTAGCAAGCCTAAGGTCTCTGGTTTGATCCCCAGTAACCACACACAATATTGGGTGTGGTGACTCACGCCCACCAGCAATCAGTACCACACACCACAGTGCCAGACATGATGGCTCATGCCTGTAATTCCAGCGCTCGAGAGGCAGAGTCAGGAGGATTGCTGAGTTCAAGGCTTGCCTGGGCTACATAGTGAGCTCAGGACCAGCCTGAACTACAAAGTAAGACCCTGTCTCAAAAAAAAAAAAACACTTCAGGTTTTTCACAGAAGGCTGCTACTATGCTTATTTAACAACCAGACCAGGATTCCATCTTCATAGAAATTTTGGAAATTTTGCTTTATATCACATTATGTCAAAAATATTTGTATTGCCTCTCAATAGCCTGCAACTTGGTTCTGCTCACTATTACTTTTTTTTTTTTTTTGAGACAGAGTCTCAAAAAAGCCTGAGCTCACTATGTAGCCCAGGCAAGCCTCAAACTCAACAATCCTCCTGCCTCTGCCTCCTGAGTGCTGGGATCACAGGCATGAGCCACCAAGCCTGGCATTTGTGGTATGCGGTACTGATTGCCAGTGGGTGTGAGCCACCACTCCCAGTATTATTGTATGTAGTTACTGGGGATCAAACCAGGGACCTTGCATTTGCTAGGCAGGTGCTGGAACCACTGAGCTACATCTCCAACCCTGCTCACTATTACATTTAATGGTACTCATACATGCACAACTCATGGAAAAAAACAAAATATGAATGAGTGGAAGTTCTAATGTGTCTGGTGTATTTCTCCTCATGAGTCCTGGAAACACCAGAAAAGCACCGTTCTGGCCTCTACCTCCTCTTATTCTCAGGTAAGTACACTTTGCCTCAGTTAAATTGCTCTTAACTGTGTTTGTCGCTCTCTCTGAGAGCCTTTTAGCTACTATGTTATGGCCCAGCACCCAGACCCTGCACACCCCCAAGGCCTCACCCATGCTGGGATTAAGCCTCCATTTTGTTTGTATGAAATAAGAATGGTAACGGGGGCCAGGGAGGTAGCCCAGTGTTTCCAGCGCTGCCTTGCAAGTGCAAGGTCCCGAGTCCGATCCCTGGGAACCCCTCCCCCAAAAAAGAATGCTAGCAGTTTCTACTTCATAGATTTGTGTGTCTGTGTGAGGAACAAATGGAACACATGTAAAATACTTAGCACGTTCTCTAATATTAGAAAGTGTCAAGAAAAGGTGGTAATGACAGTGACAGAGACTAGTCAGACAGTCACAGGGGAGATGTCTTTGCCCTTTTGAAGACAAAGTAAAAAAAAAAAGGAGCCCACGTGTGATGCTTTGAGTCATGGTGAATAAAGGGTGCATCTGAAGACTTGAAAACCTCGATGTCCTTTTTGATTCAGCCCCCGTCCTTGTCACTATAATAACTCCCATTCCATGGGCAGAAAAAGGATTATCAAGGGAGACACGAAGATTTGGCATACTAGTGCATTTTGTCCCTCTGTAGAGAAGTTTGTTCTTTGAGCTTTCTCTAAAGATTGTCTTTGAAGTTCTTAATATCTTGTGATATTTAGTACTTTCCCATAAATGCTGGTTTCCAAAGAATCATCCTGACATCTCCTCAAAACATCTGGTAATGATACTAAATTACCACCAGTTCTGTGTATCTGGTAGGGGAAAGCCGATGGCTGGGTCCGAGGAGACTGTAACTATTGACTCATTTAATAGACAAAGAAATAGAAGATGACAGAGGCCGTGTAGTTGCCTGACCCTGGCAACACCACAGAAGAAACATTAACTCGCAGGACCTGGCTGCGCGCCCGGGCTGCTTGAGGGATAATCCGGAAGAATTCTGAAGCCCGGCTGGTTATCCTCGGCGACTTTTCACCTCCTCACTCAGCACATTTCTCCCCCGTTAAAGGACAATCTCTTCACCTGCTTTAAGCCCAGAGCTTTGGGAGCTTCCTGGTTGGCCTTGAGAGGAGCCCTGGGAGGACAGCAAGCCTGCCAGCTCCCCACAGGATGTCACCTGCGGTCCGACCTCTGGGCTCGGCGCCTGGGAGAGGCCTGAGGAAGCAGAGGAGCCGAGGAGCGTCGGGGCGGGACTGACCATCTCTCAGCCTGGGAGGAGCCCGCGTGGGGTGATAGAAGGTTTCTGAGAGACCCTCAGTTCCGCAGTGGGAGGAGAGGGAAAGCTGAAGACCAAACTCTAATTTACAAATTAGACAAAGCTCAGGTGTGACCAGTTGTCACGTGTGTTATGCCCTGGTCACAGCCTGCAGGGTGGAAACTGGAAATGGGGACTATGCTAGGGAGACGGGCACCCACATCTGGAAGAGGTTCAGAGGTGGTCAGGGCCAGGTGGGCAGAGCCTGTCAGAGAGAGCAAAGAGCAGATGGATTCCAAAGCCGGGGTGGGGGGCGGAAGGCCAGCACTTAGCCGCCCAAAGCCAGGGAGTCAGAGTCGGGTGGTAACCACAGGGGTTGACCCACAGAGAATTGTGGGGTAGTTAGCATAGAGTTTCAGGGGGCAAAACGGAAGAATAAACCATGAGTTGAATGCTTCATAGCCAAAAGAAAT
>PVIC010039747.1:0-16978 GCA_004025085.1 Thryonomys swinderianus | reverse complement strand
TTTTTTTTTTTTTTTTTTTTTGCTTTTTGGAGACAGGGTCTTGCTTTGTAGTTCAGGCTGGCCCTGAGCTCACTATGGTGCCCAGGCAAGCCGCCGCGAACTCAGCAATCCTCCTGTCTCTGCCTCCCGAGTGCTGGGATTACAGGCGTGAGCCACCACGCCCAGCATTATATGTGGTAACCGGGGATTGAACTCAGGTTCATACGCTTGCGAGGCAGGCGCCGGAACCACTGAGCTAACCCTCCGGCCCTTTTTTTTTCTTTTTTTGAGACAGGGTTTCGCTTTGTAGTTCAGGCTGGCTCTGAGCTCACTATGTAGCCCAGGCAAGCCTCGAACTCAGCAATCCGCCTGCCTCTGCCTCCCAAGTGCTGGGATTACAGGCGTGAGCCACCATGTCCGGCAAGGAGTCCTCTTTTAATCCATTCATAAACTCTGTATCCTTTGACTGGTGAAATAGGTCATTTGCGTGCAAAATACTTACAGGTTAAGGATTTTTTAAAAATATGTACCAGGGATTGAATTCAGGACCTTGTGGTTGTCAGGAAGGTGCACTGCTGAACTGCATCCCTGGAAGGCTAGAGACTCTATTAGATTTTTTGCTCCTTGTTTTCTGTTTTGTAAATCATTCTTCCTCTCTCACTGTCTTTCTGATTATTATGTCATGATATACTCTATTCTTTTCTGCTTATCATTTGTTTCTCCGATACAGGTATTTTCTTTATGGTTAATTGAAAGCAAAATAAAACGTTTACAGTGCTCCATTTTAAACTAATGAAAACTTAATTTTGATCACATATAGAATCTCTGCATTTTTGCTCCCCTCCACACATTCTGGTTTTGATGTCATGGTTTACATTTTGTTTGGTGACACACACACACACACTGTTTACCTGGCTGTGAGCTTCCTCAATGTTCATAAAATGCTGCACACAATCAATTCCAACACTGGGCACACTGACTCAAGTTGCTCGATTGCTGCTGCCCCTGGCTTGTTTTCTCTCAGGATCAAGGTGAGTGTTTTCACATAAAATCTTATTTTTTAATCCTTTCTCTGACAGTTCTTTCCTGGATTCTTTGCATTGAATGGAAATAACATCATAAAGTCATCAAGATTAATCCTCCTAGGCCAGTATCACGTGATCTTCTAATTTTGCTCCTTAACAAAAAGTGTTCATGTCCAGCTACAACAGATCCTAATAAACCATAGAAGATCCAATCCCTCACTTAGGGAATGTTTTCAGCTTCTAAATTTTCTAGGAGCTTAGAAGACTGCCCCTTCCAGGTTTGCTAAGCTGTCTGGCTCAGCAGCCATGGGCACTGGTTGGATGGACACCCCTAGAATCCCCTATGTTATTTTAATGTTGTCTATTGCTTAACAAATTATCATCACTAAAGTTTTGTTGTGTTTTTTTTGTGGTACTTAAGGTTGAACCCAGGACCTTTGCAATGAGCTATTTCTATAAGCCTTTAAAATTTTTTTTATTGGTACATTATATATACACATTACAAATTACACTCCACATTGAGAATTTGTACCAGTATATGACACAACTTAACTCTCATTTTCCCCTTCCCCTATACCCCCTACCTCCCACCCACCCCTATATACACAAGCATTGTTTCCTTTTTTTTTAACCATCAATTTTTTTCTTTTTGAGATAGATTCTCGCTATGTCTTTACATTGCCCAGACTGGGCTCAAACTTGTGATCTTCCTGCTTCAGTTACCCAGAATGTTGAGATTTTAGGCTTGTTCACCAGGCCTGCTTTTCCTTAGTTATAACTTGCCTACTTTTCTCTTTCACAGAAATACAACTATACACAGGTATGCACTATCATTTTTTTTAGTACGGAGGATTGAAGCCAGGGCTGCTCTATCACTGAGCTATGTCCCCAGCCCTTTTCAATTTTTATTTTGAGTCAGGGTCTTGCTAAATTGCCCAGGCTGGACTTCAACGTGTGATCCTCCTGTCTCAACCCTGGCTGGGATTACAAGTGTATGCCACCATGCCTGTCTACACCCCATTCTTTTTAACCATCACATGTAACTATAATTATCTACTTCCCTACTGATAAACATTGATTAGTTTTTCTATTAAAATCTATGCTGTGGAAAAAAATATTTGAATATATGAAGTATGTAACACCATACTTAAGTTACTATCTTTGTAAGATATAAATTGATCTATTGGGTGGGAGATTTAGCTCAGTGGTTCTGCCACCTGCCTAGCAAGTGCAAGGTCCCTGGTTCAATCCTGGTAACCACATACAATGATATGATATTGGGTGTGGTGACTCATGCCCACCAGCACCTCACAATGCTGGGCATGGTGGCTCATGCCTGTAATCCCAGCATTCGGGAGGCAGAAGCAGGAGGACTGCTGAGTTCAAGGCTTGCCTGGGCTACATAGTGAGCTCAGGGCCAGCCTGAAGTACAAAGCGAGACCCTGTCTCAAAAAAAAAATTGATCTATTAAGGCCAACAGTATGTATTTTATAAAAGTATAAGCATTTCTAATTTTCTAGTTGAAAGTTACCTTATTTAACAACAAATGAGAGCACTCATTTCTCCACACTGATCACTGCTAAACATCAACTATTTCAGTTTTGCAACACTGGGTTAAAAAATTAAAAGATATTAGCTTACATCTTTTGGATTTTAGAGAAACTGAACATTTTCTCTTGGAATTTTGTCTACTTCCAAAAATTCTCCTTGGAATCTTAGTAAAGAATGTTTTGTGTGAGGATTGAACCCAGGGCTTTCTCACTAAGCTATATACTGTACTCAGTCCTTTTCAAAATTTTGAGACAAAGTCTTGCTATATTGCCCGGGTTGGGCTTGAACTTGATGAACTCTTCCTGCCTCAGCCTCCTGGTGTACAGGGAATACAAGCACACGCCATTAAGCCCAATTGGCAATGTACATTTAGAAGGGTGTTTGTAATTGTATAGACTGACTCTCACAGATGTATGGGTCATATCGGGCTACTAATTTATTCCTGATGGAAAACAAAAATCTTACATTCCAAGAAAATACCAGTGCTCATTTATCTATTGCATTTTAGCTTCTGTAGGGAAGAAAAATCCTAAATTAAAAGAGATTGGGGCATTCAGGTAGTATGGTGAGTGTAGATGAAAAGTTCTAAATTGAAAATTCTGATTTTTAACTTGTGTGGGAGATGTGAGTGCTGGGGATGAAACCCAAGGCAAAGCAGACACTGTACCACAGAGCTACACCCCAAGCCCTCAATTCAAAATGTTTGAATCTAATTTTTAGAAGACATATGATGTCATTTTCTCCCCTATACCCCTAACTGAAAAATCCAGCAAGAACAATCATATATTTTATCAGAAGCAAGATTTAAAATGTGCTTATCATTTAATATGTCCCTATGTATATACATTCTGAGTAAAGAATTATTTTTATGTTGAACCTCATAAAACTACCATTTTGAAGGTCAAAAGTGGTCAGAGTTGTCAGACATAATAAGTAGCACATGCCTATAGTCTCAGCACTTGAGAACCTGAGGCAGGATAATCTCTGAGAGGTTAAGGCCAGCCTGGGCCAAATAGTGAGACTCTGTCTCAGGAAGGAAGGAAGGAAGGAAGGAAGGAAGGAAGGAAGGAAGGAAGAAGGAAGGAAGGAAGGAAGGAAGGAAGAAAAAGAAAGAAGGAAAGAAAGAAAATAAAAAAATGATCAGTTTTAGTAAATTGAAAATTTGTCTATAAACATCTGTTCCATGGGTAATTTGTTTCAAGATATCCAGACCTTTCCACAGAGTAGCTAGAACAATGGCTCCAAAGTGCTGGGCCCCGTATCAGCTAGTTATTCTTTTCTTGTCCTCTGATTCAGGTTTCTTGCTTCATCTTCTAGTTTATCCAATTGCTAACTGCTGTGGGAGTTTGGGTAGCGGTTTTGGTGGGACCTGAATCAAAGGAAATAGCTGTGCTGCTCCTGAGACCGGCCTGCCCACAGCGGCAGTGCTTCCGAGTCTCTTTGCAGAAGACTTGTTGATTCTGCCCGGAACGGTGACTAAGCCCTGACAGGCAGCATGCTCCAGGCTGCACCGAGGTATGACACAGTACCTGTTTGGTGAAGCGACATTACATAACTGCTATCCTTGGCCTCGCCAGCCAAATGAATCATTGGTTTCATGGGACCCTTTGTCAACATCATTATCCCGGTCACCACCAATTAGCGTTTGCAGAGCACCCACATGGAGATGACACTGTATTTTATACCTGACAGAATACAAGGAAGACGAAGACCACAACTGACAAAGTAAACTTTTGGAACTGTACATCTGAATATGAACCACTGAACAAACATACCTGTAAGTCCAGGCCTCTCTGGCTCACACAGGTAGAAAAAAACTCACTGAAACTCACCATGAAACTTTGCAATGCCTTTCTCTATTGCAAAAAGGGTGAAGCAGCTGGTCTTCCCACATGAAAGGGACTGAGAAAGGCCCTTGGTCTCTCTGGGGACCCCAGAGTTCCACTGTAAAGGTTTCGATGACCCCTGATGACCTCTGAGTCAAACTCTCTAGAATCCTTTTATAAAGTCCTTGAACAGTGAGTGACCCCCAAATCTTTAGAGATTAGGGGAATATGCAGATTCCTGAGACAAAATGGCAAATGTTTAGAGTTTAAAATGGCATGAACAGCGCTGTGGCATGCATGCTATAGTTTTGTCACCAATGTGGGAATGTTGGAGAGTTCCATCAAGAAATTCTGGAACAAAGGCTGGGATGTTGCTCAGCAGCAGAGCACATGCCTGGCATGTAAAACCTGAGTTTGATTCTCAGCACCAGAAAGAAGGAAAGGGGGTTGTAGAAAGAGGGGGAGGGGGAGGGATGAAGGAAGGAAGACAGAAAGAAGGAAAGAAAGAAGGAGGGAGGAAAAATTAATCTTCCTCACTCTAAATTTAATTGCCCATGGTTAAAGGGTCTTTAGGGTCCCTTTAACTTTAAATTTAATTGTCCACCATTACCGGATCTTTAGGATCTTTAGGTCTGCACTGGAGCTTACCCAAGACTATCTTTTTCCATCATCACCACTCTAATTTCAGACTGTCCCCTTGCTGTTTATGTACACCTCAATTCTGCTCATATCAGATGGAGGCAGAATGGAAAGTAAATCTGAACATCAAAACCTACTTGTAGCTGCCTGAAGGGTAAACACCTGTCTGAGAAGCACACTGGGATTTTCTATAGGATTTAAGCAAGATCATTCCAGTTCATAGCATGGTGAATGTTCTTAGTTTGTGGCTTGCTGTCCTGAATACAAAACTTCTGTGATGTTGTTGGGAAATGTATTATAGTAAGCCAGAGATTTAGCTCAGTGGTTTCAGTGCCTGCCTAGCAAGCTAAAGGTCCCTGGTTCAATCCCAGGTAACCACATACAACTACACTGGGCGTGGTGGCTCATGCCTGCCAGCAATTAGTATCACATATCACAGTGCTCAGCCTGGTGGCTCACACCTGTAATCGCAGCACTTGGGAGGCAGAGGCAGGAGGATTGCTGAGTTTGAGGCTTGCCTGGACTACATAGTGAGCTCAGGGCCAGCCTGAACTACAAAGCGAGACCCTGTCTTAAAAAAAAAAGTATTACCGTAAGAGACATAGTCCTGTTCATTCCCCTCAAAACATTTACCCTCTTTTGAACACATGCATCCCAGGATTCTTGCCACTTTCTGAAGCATTCTGGAAGTTCTCTTTCCATCTTCTGCTGTGAGGTTGTGGCTGCCTTGTTTTCCTGAATCCATTCAAAACCTTCGCCTTTCATGGTATTTTGACTTTGGGAAAGAACCACAAGTTATACTGTGCAGACCCGGTGAATAAGGCTTAAGGGAACACACAGTAATGTTTTTATAAGCCTGCCTTTCCACTAGATGGCCTTGACAGCAGCATTCATTGTATTTTGGGGTAACACAAAGCAGGACTTCCAGAATTTCTTCAGAAAGTGGCAAGAATGATGGTATATGTTCCAAGGGAGGTGAGTCTTCGGGGCATCAAGGGCAATATCTTTCATTCTACTAAAAATTTTTTTTTTGTTTGTTTGTTTTTGAGACAGGGTCTTGCGTTGTACTTCAGGCTGGCCCTGAGCTCACTGTGGTGCCCAGGCAAGCTGCCGCGAACTCAGCAATCCTCCTGTCTCTGCCTCCCGAGTGCTGGGATCACAGGAGTGAGCCACCACGTCCGGCATTGTGGTATGCGGTGTTGATTGTTGGTGGGCGTGTCTCCACGCCCAGCATTATATGTGGTTACCGGGGATGGAACTCAGGTCCTTGCGCTTGCGCGGCAGATGCCGGAACCACTGAACTAACCCTCCGGCCCCCAATTTTTTTTTTTTGAGACAGGGTCTCGCTTTGTAGTTCAGGCTGGCCCTCAGCTCACTATATAGGCCAGGCAAGCCTCGAACTCAGCAATCCACCTGTTTCTGCCTCCCGAGTGCTGGGATTACAGGCGTGAGCCACCACGCCCAGCACTGTGGTATGTGGTATTGATGGCTGGTGGGTGTGAGTCGCCATGCCCAGCATTCTATGTGGTCACCGGGATTGAACTCAGGACCTTGCGCTTGTGAGGCAGGTGCCAGAACCACTGAGCTAAATCTCCGGTCCCCCCATTCTACTAAATTTTTAAAAATTTAAAAGTCAATGCCGGACGTGGTGGCTCATGCCTGTAATCCCAGTACTCGGGAGGCGGAGACAGGAGGATTGCTGAGTTCGCAGCGGCTTGCCTGGGCACCATAGTGAGCTCAGGGCCAGCCTGAACTACAACGTGAGACCCTGTCTCAAAAAGCAAAAAAGCAAAAAGCAAAAAAAAAAAAAAAATTTAAAAGTCACTGTATGTTTTGGTGACACCTCATATCTTCCTCTAGAGAGCCCATGCTTGGTGGTGGGGCTGATACTTGACAGGTACTTGGACAGGATGGTACCTGAAAGGGACACTCTGTACTCATGGCCCACATCAGAGCCTAACTCACGTGGACTGGAGTACTTCCCCAGGAAGTAACCCTGGCTTTCCTGCCCACTGTTGTGTGCAGGCCACAGAGAGATGCTGGCTCCTCCCAGCACCTCACACAGGAGCAGCCTGGGGAAGAGGTGCGGGTCCAAACAGCCACTCATACGTCTGTGTGTGTGTGTGTGTGTCTGTCTGTCTGGACAGGCTTCTTGTCCCTCAGCCCCAGACACTCTTGGTGTTGCCTTCACTCAGGGTTAGAAGGTAGCTGCTGTGGAAATTTTCTCCATGTTCACGGTCAATGGTAAAGCGGAATGTGAGGGAGTCAGAACCCTTCTGCCTGTCTGGCCATGTGGGTCTTTGTCCTCGGTACTGATGAACTGGGGCAGCAGGAGCTGAAGGCTCTCACTGTGGCCATGGAAGCCACACTGACGTAGAGGGCAAAAAGCAGGGGTGGAAGCAGTGGCTGCTTTCTCTCTTCTCCCTTCTGAGGACACTGGCATTGGTAAGTTGGGTCACGGCAGGCTCCCCTACGGTGTCCTGCCAGCAGATAGGAACAAGCACTTCTCATGGTGGCCAAAGAAAAGAAAGAACAGCGTCCCTGACATTGCGTGCTCCAACAATGGCATCTCCAGTCATTGTTTACCCTACATGGAAAAAGATAAAGTCAAGAAAGGGCTAGGAGTGTAGCTCAGTGGCACTGCACCTTCCTGATGACTGCAAGGTCCTGAGTTCAATTCCTGATACTGAGGTGGGGGAGATAAAATCAAGAAGCTTTAGAAAACATAAAATCAATTTCTATATTATTCACTGGCTCCTAAAAAATGAACTTCTGAGAACTTGCAATGAAAAGATCAGTGACCCTACAGAAAATGAGCAAAGGACATGAATGGTCTATTTGAGAAGAAATACAAATAGCCAATAAGAAATTATAACAAATTCACTAATGACGGAAAATGAATCTCAGAAGCTCTATGTCAGATGAAAGGAGCTGACTGCAGAAGGATGGGTGTGTGATGCGTCCATTTGTAGCAGATTATCATGAAGGCTACACAGTCAGGGACAGAGGGGGGTGCGGGCAGGATGCGGGCAAGGGAAGGGACCCTGGAGAGATGGAGACGCTCTGCATCGTGACTGTGACGTGGTGATACGGGACTATGCATTTCATGTGTCTGTGTTCAAACAGGCATCCATTTAAAGCTCGTTTTGCTGTAAGTAAACTATACCTCAATAATGCTGATAGTAAGAGACTCTAAAATCTAATAAAGCAAACTCATGGTTTGAGAGTATTTAGCCCTGAAAACTTCCTTAGAGGTCATCTGGTTCAACTCCTTCCTTTATGAGGAATATGAGGCCCAGAGATAACTAATAATATTCAAAATCACACAGCCTGCTACATAAGGTAGAGCCTTATCCCAGGACCCAGACCTGTCTTTCCTCCCTTCTTTTCTCTCTCCTGTCTTTTTTTCTTCCTTCCTTCCCTACCCCCCCTTCTCTCTTTCTTTTTCCAGGTAGTCTAGACCTAGACCACTGTTATGGTTCATGTCTAGATGTCCCTCCAAAGCCTCATGCAGTCATAGAATATTTTGGAGGTGGGTGAATCTAGAGTGTATCATGGATTCATGGTGGGCCAGATCTGAAGGCACTAGGATTAAGGGTATGCAAGCTACCAGCCCTTAGCATGAATAAGATAGAAGAAAGATGCTATTAGGTCCTCTTGTTGCCTTGCTACCTTCTGGCACCATGAACTGTTTCTCCTCTGTAATGCCCCCTCTGCCATGTGCCACTCTGTCTTGGGGCCAGCTGATTATAGACTGGAACCTCTACAAACTGTGAGCTAAGTAAACCCTTTCTCTTTTGCTTTGGCTACACTTTGTCTCAGCAATGAGAGAAAAGCAGCTAACATCAACTACCCCTTGATGCCAGCTATAGTCTAAATCTGCAGTCTTTTCTGGTCTCAAAGGCCAATGTTCCTTGGATGAGACCAAGTGAAGCACTACAGCCAACAAGATATCTTTTCAGTCTTCTGATCTCTTCTCCTCCCCAGCACATATGGCTTGTAAACACCCACGAGTACTGTAGAATAGCTTGCAGATGTATAGACCCCTCATTTTAACACACCCTCATTGTACCCAACAGAGTGGCAGATCTGCGTGGGAGATACATATTAAGAGATGTATTGCAAACAATTGGCTTATGCAATTGTTTGCTGGCCAGGCCATGCGGAAATCTGCAGGGCAGGCTACCAAGAAAAGCACCCCAGACTTTCCAGCAGAATTGAGTCCTTCCTCCCAGGAAAGCCTCAGCTCTGATGATGGAGCACTCTGCACACGTGGAGAAAGATGTTCATGGTATGATGCGCAAGGTAAAATAGAAGGGGGTGCATTTGTTATGGCTGGTAAGATTCTAATAAGTTGGCGATGACCTTCGGCAGTGGGGAAGAGATGGCTTCTGTACTGGTTCTGTGAACATGAGCATTGTAGCCCCTGAGAAGAACTCGGATGGTGATGTTGGGTTAAATTTCCAGGCTGCAGGCCTCTCCCACCAACTCCCCTTTCTGAGTAGCAATATCCACCCTTCTTAATGAGGGGAACACAGCACTCCCTGTGCAGGAGCCTGTGGTCCAACGTGTTGGGATAGGGACTCTTGAAAATTGGGGTCAGGCAGCAGGTCACAGCAGAGGGAGTGAGAGCAGAACCAAGGGACTGACGGTGGCCTTCCTGCTTTGGGCAAGAACACCTGAATCTGCCAGGCATGGTGTGTCTGTGATCAGCTGCTCCAGGTCGCCTTTGGTGGAATGTGTTTTGAGACTATGAGCGACACAGTGAACTTTTCCTTCATATCATTTAGTACTTCTATGTTGCCTGTTAAAATTTCAAGGAGAAAAGCAGCTGTCAAGATTTCTGCTTGTAATTCCAGTGACTCAGAATGCTGGTGTAGGAGGATCTGAAGTTCCAGGTCACCCTTGACAATTTAGGAAGGCCCTATCTCAAAATAAATTTAAAAAGCCGGGCGTGGTGGCTCACGCCTGTAATCCCAGCACTTGAGAGGCAAAGGCAGGAGGATTGCTGAGTTTGAGGCTTGCCTGGGGTACATAGTGAGCTCAGGGCCAGCCTGAACTACAAAGTGAGACCCTCTCTCAAAAAAAAAAAAAAAAAAAGGGCTGAGGATAGAGCTCACCATTTCCTGAATTTGATCTCTAGTACTGCAAAAACAAACAAACAAATAAATAAAATCTCAAGAAACATAGGTCCCCTTCCCCTCCCTCTATCAGAGAGATAGGAAGGCTACATGAAAACTTCATGCACTGATCTGGGTGCGATTTGTGACCCAAAGGCTCTTGGAGGTGGTACCTCTGGGTGTTAGTAAGGGGCAGTAGATCTTCAGGAACCAGGGTCTAGCAGAAGGTGATTAAACCACAGGGATGCTGCCCTCTGAGGAGATTAATGAAGTTCTCACAGGGCTGGGTTAGTCCCCCAGAGTGGCTGTTACTATGAAAGTCCCTTGCTTGCTTATTCACATGTGACCCTTCTGCACATGGAGAAAAAATTTTAGATGGGAACTTTAACATGGCCTGCAATTTTGGTTGCCAATGTTGAAGGATATTTTGGGGTGTTTTGTTTTGTTTTGGAGACAGTCTCACTATGTATGTAGTTCAAGTTGGCCTTGAACTCACTACATAGCCTAGGCTGTCTCGAACTCATGGTTCTCCTCCTGCTTCATCCTCCCAGATGGTGGGATTATAGGCATGTGTGTAAGATAGTCCATAATTTTGGTAGTCAAGGGTTTCTTTGTTTTGAATCAGGGTCTTGATATGTCTTTTAGACTGGACTTGAACTCACTAGCCTGGCTGTCCTTGAATTCCTAGTAATCCTCCTGCCTCAGCTTCCTGAGTGCTGAGATCATAGGTGTGCTCTATGATTCACAGCTCAAAACTTAGTATGTCCAGCAAAACATTCTTATTTGTCAATTCTTATACCTATATCCAAATGAAAGAAAAAAAATGATTGATTTTTCATTGCATCTACAATCCAAAAAGAAAAAAATTAAAATAAAGTTTAGACAAGTCCCCAGCACATTTCTTTTATAAACTTAGCAAAATAACCATATCACCCATTTTCAAGTGGCGACTCCTCATTGTACTTACAGAAAGACTGCTTCCTGTTGGATGTCCTGCCTATATCTTCAACATTATTCCTGTTCAACATCACTGGTCATTAGAGAGCTCTGTCATAAAGAAAGATTCCTTTATATTCAAATGGATATGCCTTGAGGTCATATTCATAAAAGTGAAATAAATAGGTCTCAGATGTGTAAATATTGTATCTTTTCTCTGGTATGAGAGACTGAAGAAGTAAATGAATTCTAGAATGTCTGATAGATATTGTGAGATAGAAAATATTCAAAGGGAAAGGGGGTAGGGGTAAGTAATGAGGGGAAAGAAAAACTGTGATGGTAAAAAAGGAAACAAAACATGAGGCGTGGGGGTGGGTATAGGGTGGGCAGGGAAGTGGGAAAAAATGAGAATTAAGTCATGTCATATACTAGTACAAATTCTCAATGCTGAGTGTGATCATGGTGTGCACCAATAAAATCAACTAAAAAATAACAAAACCGCCAGGCATGGTGCCTCACGCCTGTAATCCCAGCACTCAGGAGGCAGAGACAGGAGGATTGCTGAGTTCAAGGCTTGCCTGGACTACATAGTGAGCTCAGGGCCAGCCTGAACTACAAAGTGAGACCCTGTTTCAAAAAAAAAAAAAACCACAAAACCCCCACTATTTTCAACATTATTTAAAATTATTTTATTAGTCTGGGTATTCTTGGATACCACTAGATCCAATAGTGTCCATGCTCATCTCTCTCTTTTTTTTTTTTTTTTGAGACAGGGTCTCACTATGTAGTTCAGGCTGATCTTGAACTCATTACATAGCTCAAACTGGCCTCAAACTTGCAGCAGTCTACCTGCCTCAGCCTCCCAAATATTGGTATTACAGGTGCCACCATGAGTGCCCGGCCACCATGCCCATTTCTATCACCAGTGTCTTCCTGGTTGGCAGTATAAGAATTTTTAGAGACAAGGGGGTCTGAGCTCCCTGGGCAATTTCAAATCGTCTCAAGGACATGAGGAGGGTCGAGGATTTCTGTGACCTGGGATCCAGAGAAGCTCTCCAAGCCCACCCGGCACCCACGAACTCTGGACCAAGTACCAGGGTCCCTAGGGTAGTTGTAGCCTAACTGGCAAGAACTCCTCTGAAAGCCTAATAAGCATCCTTCTGCAAATGTAATCTACTGAGTATTTATCCCACACTGGGGGCCCGAGTAGAACGTGGGAACCCATAGTATCTGTCCTCAAGATGCTTTGGCTAGGGGATGGGATGGGAAATGTGACTTAGTTTGCCTTATCCTCCTGAGGTAACTAAGCCACTTCTCCTAAATCATTGAAATTATCACGCAGTTCCTTTCACTCTGAATTTGGAGAAAAACTTCTTTACACAGTCCCAAATTTAGTTGGTGCTGCCAACTGTGCCACCATCCCTGGGCCTTGCAGGTTAGCACGTTTCTCTCCAAAGCACACAGACAGATTCTCTTTCATACATGGACATTTGAAGCCTGAGAAAGTGGGTGTGAGAAGGAGGGTGATTTTCAGAATTGTGGGTGGGTCGGAGGACACACGAATCGTGGGGTTGCCAAACTGTGTGTTCCTGGCTTCTGGGTCTGCAAACCTGGAGTGCTGGCCCCGGAAACACTCACGTGGAATAACTAGATTCCAACCTCACTACGCTCCATGAAGCGGGGCTAGGAAGCTGGGGGGACTGGAGCCTTCTGCCATCACTTGATTCCTCCTGCTAGAGTAGGATGTAAGCATCATGCGGAGATTCTTGTGAATAAAGGATCCATTATTTAAGAGACAGGGAAGCACTGTACCCTAGTATGGATCCTTCTGCACTGTTGTAGGTCAGATTCAAGGACAGGGAAACCAAGGTAGGGGGCAAAATCCCTGGGGTGGGGAGAGCTCATGAGAGAATTGAACACAGGAAGAAACCAAACATCCAACATAAACCACCGGAGTGGAGCTAACAGCGCAGCAAAACTCCCCAACCTTGGGATGGGAAGACTTCCCTGGTCTTTGAGGCGATGACAGGAAATTGAGGTACTTGCTTATGCTTCTAGTTCCTTTTTAACATGAAATAGCTTTAAAGAATATTTTATTCATTTGTTTTTGGAACTGATGAATGAATGGACCGCACACTTTTAATGCCCAAGATCGTCACTGGAGCACTGTGGCTAATTAGACATCATCTAATTAAGAAAACCTGAGAATGAACCCAGCCCAGGGAAGGTGCCTGGCTTTTGTCTCCTAGAAATGATGGAGGAGGACCTGCCCAGGAGGCGTGAGGCTAAGCGCCTCCAGATGCTGGTGGGGCAGGAAGATGGGAACGCGGGCTCAGGCTGGCGGCATACCTTCCGCGTGTCTCACCTGGCTCTTCCTCCTTCCAGCATGACACCAGGTGAGCTGGCATCCGCGTCAAAGTCAAGAGACTGTCCTGGGGAGCCTGGAGCCGCACTTCCTGTGGTTTCCGTGATTTATTCCACTTCTCATGGTGCCCTCAGGCTCCTGGGCTGAGGGGCTGAGTTGGTCAAACAAGTGCTAGGATAGGAAAAGTAGAAGCAAAGGCCCCGAGCTCAGCTTCCTTGGCTAGGCCCCGCTGTCCTGATTACACAGAGGTTTTTCTTTGCTTCGGAAGGGGTCTGGCACCACCCTTGAGACTATACCCCCACCTCGTGATGGCCCTCGGTGCTGAAAGCGGGCCCTCAACCTGCATCCTCTGTGTCCCTGGGAAACCTGTTGGAAAGACAGATTCTGGAAATTGGAGCCAGGGTCCCTGAATCAAAATTCAGCAAATGGGCTCAGCAGTAAGGCTTTTAGGAGGTTGGCATGATTCAGTTTGAGAACCACAGACCAAGTAGAGGAGAAAACTCAGTGGGGAACTTGTGTGAAATGCTCAGGACTGCCAGGCGGCTAAGTGTTACGTAGCTATTCCTAGAGTCATTTTCATGACATGGTGGCAGGAAAATTTTGAAAGAAAGCATTAATTTCCAAGAGTTCTCTCAGCAGGAGGTCTTCTCTGTGTTTACTACTGACCAGAACAAGACATGGGGAACTCAAAGGGAAAAAGGCAAGTATCTACATCCCTAAGGGAATAATTAATGAGGCCTACTGTAATAGGGAGATTTTTCAAAGCAGAAGTAACTCAGGAAAGAGAGATGGGGGAGGAGGGGGAGAGGGAGAGGGAGAGAAAGAGAAAAGAGGTCCTTTCAGTGGTACTCAGATGCTGTGGCTCAGGGGCCCTGTGACGAACTCAGGGAAGGTGGACCCTGCTGTGTTGGGGTCTTGATACTCGTACAGTGGGTCAAGCACTAAGCATCACCAGGGAAAGTTGAGGCAGCAAAGGTTGCCTGTAGTCTGGTTCATAAGATAAGAATCTGGGCCTGAGAAGGAATGAAAAAGTGACAGGTGGGAAGTTCCCATAGGGTTTAAGGCCAGCACAAAGCTCTCATTGGCCTTTGTAAGAATTGGGACATGTGGCAAGTAGCCACGCATAATAAAATGAGCAGAGCCCTGGAATATATCCTCTCTTTTTAGTTTTTTTGAGTTCAGGCTGCCCTTGAATTTACTATACAGCACATGCTGGCCTCAAAAATCACAGCAATCCTCCTTCCTCAGCCACCCTGAGTGCTGGGATTATTGGCAGACACCACCAGGCTCAACCTAGAGATCAGATTTTAATTCTTAGAACCTGTAACTATTGAATAGTACGGACTTCGCAAATGTGAGAGATCGTCCTGAATTACCTGGGTGAGTCCCCGGTATAATCACAGATGTCCTTAGAGGAGGGAGGCAGAGGGCAACATGACACAGACAGCAGGACAGCACCTGGCTTAGCAAGCATGAGGTACTGAGTTCAATCCCCACCTGGTACCAAAGAAGAGGACCAAGTCATACAGAGATTAGAGCAGTATGCCCATTAATGAGTCAGAAAGTGCAAGCAACCACGAAAAGGGGAGAACACATATAGATTCTCCCCTTGAGCTTCTGCAGGCAGAGTACAGCCACTAATGTGTTTTTTCCAGATCAACCACAGTGACTTTAGACTTCTGACCTCTATAACTGTGAAAGAATAAAACCCTGTCATGGTAAGATGCCACATATGTACAAGTTTGTTATAGTAGCCATAGAAAACTAATATTCCTTGTTTCTTGAAAAGACTACTTCCAACCACTTGGGAGGCTGAAGCAGGAGGACACAGCAGGTTTGAGGCCAGCCTGAACTACACAGTGAGATCCTGTCTCAAAAAAACAAAACCAAATACTGGACGTGGTGGCTCACACCTGTAATCCCAGCACTCGGGAGGCAGGGACAGGAGGATTGCTGAGTTCGCGGCGGCTTGCCTGGGCACCATAGTGAGCTCAGGGCCAGCCTGAACTACAAAGCGAGACCCTGTCTCAAAAAGCAAAAAACAAAACAAAACAAAAAAACCAGAGCTGGATATTTAGCTCAGTGGTTCTGGTACCTGCCTTGCAAGCATAAGGTCCTGAGTTCGATCTCTGGTAACCACATATAACAATGCTGGGCATAGTGACTCACACCCACCAACAATCAATATCACATACCACAGTGCCAGGCCTGGTGGCTCACGCCTGTAATCCCAGCGCTTGGGAGGTAGAGCCAGGAGGACTGCTGAGTTTGAGGCTTGCCTGGGCTACATAGTGAGCTCAGGGCCAGCCTAGACTACAAAGCGAGAGCCTGTTTCAAAAAAAACCCAAAAAACAAAAAACAAAGAAAACCTCCAAGAGATTATTTTTCAAATTCAAGAGTTCCTCTGGCATTCTGCTAAGAATGTGTAGATTACAGTTTTAAAGAAGGGAGAAATTCCACATGGCCTGCTCCCTTGTCACCTGCTACACCAAATGCTTCACCAATTTCATCCCAACATTCTGGAATGTTATTCAATCATCTGCTGTAAAGTCAACGTTACTGTAGATAATTTCAGTCTAGGATGGTCTTGTTAGTCTAGGCTATCCTCAAACTCATGACCCTCCTGACTCAGCCTCCTCAATGCTGTGATTATAGGCGTGTGCCATTACCCCTTGCTTCAGTTTAACGATGGAGCCAGGTATGATGTGGCTCATGCCTGTAATCCCAGAACTTGGAAGGCAGAGGCAGGAGGAGGGAGGCAGAGGCAGGAGGCTCGCTGACAGTTTGAGGCTTGCCTGGGCTACGAAATGAGTTCAGGGCCAGCCTGAGCTACAAAGCAGGACCCTGTCTCAAAAAACTAAAAACAACAAAAACAAAAAAGGATGGAAAAGGTGAGCCTCAGAAAAACTGTTAGGAAAGACCCATGTAAATTATGTAAGTAAAAGTTCAAAGTACACCAGAAGAGGACAAGGAGCACAAGAGCTCTATTCACTCTTATTGGTTAAATGTACTGGAGAAATTACACAACAGCATAATACCACCAGGAAAGCAGGGGTACAGCCAGTCAGAAAAGTAAACTATTTCATAAATTGCTTCCTATGACTACCAAATCATGCACAGGCTGTTTTCCATATGGTTGTCAATGGTAACAAACTATTCTGCAGATATATGGTTTGATGTTTTCTAAGAGTAATTCTTGGACTGGATGCTTGTATTGGGAGAGGTGTTAACTGACATTAGTGTCTTGAATATCACCACACTAAATTTTCCAGGTCCCCTATGATTTAAAACTTCCAGAAACCAGCTGGATACGGTGGTGTACAACTATAATCCCAGCATTTTGGGAGGCTGGGACAGGAGGTCTGCTGTGAATTCAAGGCCAGACTGGGCTACACAATGAGTTCAAGACTAGTCTGGACTACACAGTAAGACCTTTGGTCTCAGAAAACTACAAATGTAAGATAAAATTTCCATAGCCTAGATAAAGAATTATATCCTGCATTACTTGTCAGTGAAAGAAGTCTGTATTGATGCACA
>PVIC010039746.1:0-16986 GCA_004025085.1 Thryonomys swinderianus | reverse complement strand
GTGAGGATGCCAGAGTTCTAATAAAACTTTACTCACAAAAATAGGTGCTAGAATGACTGTGGCCTGCAGGTTAGTCTGCCAACCTCTGAATTACAGGACAAAGCACTGGAACATATGGAAAGCAAATTTGTGTGCCATGAAATTTGGAAAACACATAATTCTGAATTTTTAATCAGTTCTATAAAGATAACTATCATCTACAAAGTCTGCAGCTGGACAGATGGGAAAACCTGCAGCTCATGACTAGGATGGGTGTGAAATGGGGGAATCTACTTAACCTCCAGTACACAGCTGCTTTGATTATAAGATGAGGATAATGATGATTGCAGCTAACTGGGCAGAGTGCTGAAGAATATATTAATATTAATATCAATCCTCAGAAGTAGGTACCATTATCTCTCTCCTTCGCAACTGAGAATACAGAGGTACGAGGGTGCTAAAAACACACCAAAGTGACGCGGCCACTGAGTGTAGAAAAGGTCCGCTTCCAGCCCAGCCTTGGACCACACCTCAGACGGTCCTGAGGGTGAGTGCAGGGACAAGGGCACCTCTTGCTGCAGGAGGCATGGAAAGACCCCTGGAGAGACTCTACCCGGTCATCGTGGTTACAGTGTTGAGAGACGTCATCAGCTCAGGGAGTCCCCGATGACTAAGAGAAGGTCAGGCTTGTCTACGACATTCCCCCTGCTGAGTTTTCAACATTCACCTACCCCAGTTATTACCTCAATTATGATGTTTCAGTCTGCCTCCCCTTGAGGGGCAGCATAAGGACAGGCAAGACTACAGCACTCATTACTATGGGCCTCATATCTTCTGTTTGTTTTTAACCAAGTATTCCTAGTAAATAGAGGTTTGTTCTTAGGCACAAACATGTTGCAGCTCCCCAGACAATGGCCTCTCTTCTTTGTGCTGTTCTTGCTCTAATCTGCAGTAAGAATCTGCAGTCCCTATTCTGGGTTATGACAGGCTATGTTTCAGCAATCATTTCTTACCCTCAGAGGCTCAGTGGCTTTGACTACAAAAATGAGGATAATAATGATGGCAATTTCTTGGCAGGAATTAGGATCAGGAAAATAAAAGCCTCCACAAAGATGTCTTCAACCAAGCAATTCCAATTTATCTCTAAGGTGCGGCTCAATCTCCCCTCCTATACAGAGATCTCCAGTTCACTCCTGGGACCTCCCCATCCCCAATTCTGTTGATTCCATGTTTATGAAATATTTACTGTTAAAAATTTATTTTGGCAAGGTGTGGTGGCTCATGCCTGTAATCCCAGCACTCGGGAGGCAGAGACAGGAGGATTGCTGAGTTCGAGGCTTGCCTGGGCTACATAGTGAGCTCAGGGCCAGCCTGAATACAAAGTGAGACTCTGTCTCAAAAAAAAAAAAAAAAACCCTGCTAGAGAAGGAATTATGTGGCTGTTGGGACTGAAGGTGGTTTTACTTATTTTTCTTTACATGTTAAAAAGTGAACAGCAAAGGGTTTTGGAGATGGTAGAAAGAAGTGTATTAACTGAAAAAGAAAAAGGTATTTAAATTTTAAGTGAAAAAAGCCAGTTTTATATTCTATTTTATCAGTGAGTCTCTCTTTTCAAATATTTTGAAAAGTTTTATAATATTCAAGTATTAAAACTTATTATCATTGGTTCATAAGGTCAGTTCCTAATTTTCCAAAAGAATATGAATGCTGGGGTGAATTATCCCTACTCAAGAATTTCTATCTTGGCCGGAGGGTTAGCTCAGTGGTTCCGGTGCCTGCCTCGCAAGTGCAAGGACCTGAGTTCGATCCCCGGAAACCACATATAATGCTGGGCATGGAGACACGCCCACCAACAATCAACACCACATACCACAATGCCGGACGTGGTGGCTCACGCCTGTCATCCCAGCACTCGGGAGGCAGAGACGGGAGGATTGCTGAGTTCGCGGTGGCTTGCCTGGGCACCATAGTGAGCTCAGGGCCAGCCTGAACTACAAAGCGAGACCCTGTCTCCAAAACTAAAACAAAAACAAAAACAACAAAAAAAAAGAATTTCTATCTTAACAGGTAAAAGATATCATAGCACGAGAAACACTAACTTTTATAAGGGCAATGGCATTCATAACATTTAAAACTTGTCTTCTTTCATTAAGAATGTCATACAACTATTTTTTTCTTGTGACAGAATCTCACTATGTAGTCCAGGTTGGCCTTGACCCTCCTCTTGCCTCCACTCTTGAGCACTCTGATGATAGGTGTTTACCACCATGCCGGGCCACTTAACTATTTCTTAATAATTGTCAGCACCTTATTATAAACTGGCAGAAGCACTAAATACATGTTGGTCCTGTTTAACTAAAAAATATTACAGCACTAAAATAAATTATGCTTTGGGTGCTATGGTAATGTCAAGGATAAAAACACCAGTGTTCAGAGAACAAAAAAAATTAAGAGTAGCCCCTGGATGGAAGACACAAGTTAGAGTCTAGACACAAACACGTCCCAGGCCAACTTTGCAAGGGCTGTGAGTTACCTGCAGTCATAAGTAAGACTTTCCATGTTTACACCCTTCTTTACACAGTCCAGAATTGCCATTAGATTGTCAAAGAAGTCCGCTGCCTCCTCAAGCTAATGTAGCCCTTGCAAACATGTCTCCCTTACACACATTTATCCTGCTTGAAAAGCCAACATATTTTTAATTTCTTTTAAAGAGAACAGAAAATTACATTATTGGTTCAAAGCAAGTGACTCATTGAGTAGCTTTTGTACCAGACCACTGGTATTTGATCCAAATGCAAAACTGGGTCCATTAATAAGAAAAGTTTCCTGCCCTTAATTTAGTTTTTAAACAGTCTTGCGTTTTTGGAAGATCTAAAGCATCTTTTAATAAAGCTCAAATAAAAGACAAAAATCAATAAATGCCCCAAGAGCTAAGCACTTCTGAAATATTTAACTATTGATTAGTATACATTATTTTAAAATTAATCTATAGAGTAGAACAGCACCACAATGTTATTCTCATAGTTAATTTTTTGAGGTAAGCCAGAACAAGTTGATAGAAGCTTAAAGTAACAATCGAGAATACTCACTATTTCATGTATGGGCAGTAATCCATTTTCTTAATAAAGACATTTTAACATCTCATGGGATGAAGCTATTTTCAGAACAAAGTAAATTTCTCTTGGGGATTAGATTTTTAGTCTTTATCACACTTCCAAAGGCTTTTGCTATATCTCTCTGCTAATTTAATTTTCTGCCTTTTCTTTCTTAATAGCAAGGATCAATTTGGAATACTCTTTCCATATTATTGAAAATCAGCAAGCAGGAGTCTCCTTAATGGTTTCAGGCCATTAATGTACAAAGACTACTGCTTCAAAGTATAAAAGACAGTCGAAAGCAAGTTGACCTTTCTAAACGAGGAAGTAGTGAAGGTCTAGAGATTCAAAAGCTCTTTTCGGTTTTACCTGAAACTGTCTAATAAACACAGAACCAGCACTTCCTTGTGTTAATCTGACAACAGCCCATAAAATCCTATTCACAAGATTTTTCTACTCCTTAAAAGAATAGTATGATTCATACACATTCCAAATGCTACCTGTTTTGCATAAACGAAATACATTTTACAGAGAAGACTGGATTCATGTACATACAGCCCCTAACAGAAAGATCTGTATTTTCAGACATAACAAGATCAAAGTCTTAGACTACTGGACTAGAGCTGGGGATATGAGAAGTGATTTGTTTCTGAAAGAAGAAAACCTTCCTTGTTAAAGAGTTGGTCAAGGGGTAGATTAAACAGTGGCTTTGAGAAAGGAAGCTCTGAGAGGTCGTTTCTTGAGTGAGGCGTCACAGTGCAGCATGCTCCCCACTCCAGCCTTAGTTAACACCAGCAATGGGAATTCTTAAATGTGTATGTGGTTCTTGCTGTAAACCATTCTTAAGCTGTCTTGTGGCTGGAAAATTTCATAGGACTCATTTTTCACAAGTGTCTATCATGTTAACACACAGTAGATACTAATCAGATGCCACCCCCAGGAAGTAGCTGTTGATTAATGATAGAAACTCAACAGTTACAATACTACAGATTCTATCAAGGGCCAAAATGAAGTGATGATCCAAGGCAGTGATGATAAGATGGCCTCAAGGACAGGCCTAAGAGAAAGTATGTGGCCAGAGAGACATCTAATAAATGCTAGACACCATACTGCATGGACGACACAGGGTGATCAAATCAAGTGAAACTTCAAATTTCTTGTTTGTGAAGATGATCCAAAGACTAACACTAAATATCACATGGAGGAAAGAAAATTTTAGAAAGGGAATAAAGCAGTGATAGTGTTTTGGGGGTTTTCTGAGATGGGTCTAAGAATCCTCTGTACTTTCAACTTCCAAAAACTATCTTTGATGCAACAGGGTGACGTCCAATTTTCTAAGGCAAATTGGAAGAAGTGGTTTAGTTCTGTAGTTCAGTGGTTTTCATTTGTGTGTGTATGGGGGGGTACATTTGCAAACTAGAATATTTACCAGATGACATGGAGGGATTATAAAACAAAGCAGTGCAAAAGCAGACAACGGTAATTGCCACCCAGTCACTCATAACCATAAAACTAACAATGCCTCAGTCCTTAGTTACTATCAAAGCACCACCACACACATCCTGACAGTTCCGTGGGCCTCATCTCTGCTATCTGCAGCCCACACCACAGTCTGTTGTCGTCAGAAGCAAACTCATCTCCAAGTGCGGTGAACAGGACCCTTTCCATAAAAGAGGCTGAGAAACACTAAACTCCTTGGGCTCAGGGGTCCTCCACAAGCAACCTGTTTGGCTTAATAAGTAGCTAATACCACGTTTGGCTGCAGTACCTGTTTTGCACTCTCTATACAATGAACTGTAGAGACCTTCTTGCTTGGCAAAGTGCTATGTCATGCAGCATTTTAGGTATTTATTTAAAATCTACTAAGTAAAAGCTGGGTGGGGTGGTGGCATACTCAGGTAATCCCAGCACTCTGCCAGGCTGAGGCAGGAGGATTGCGAGTCTGAGCTGAGCCTGGGCAAACTACTGAGATTGTTTCTAACGGTGGATGTGATGGGGATGTGGCTCGATGCAAAGGCTCTGGCTTTGATCTCTAGGACCAGAACAACAACAACAACAATGAAGCAAAGGGAGAAGGGGAAGATGGTAAAGAAAATGAAAGGAAGAAAATGTATAAGTAGAAAAATAATTTGGAACTACCCCTCTTCATATCATGAATAACCTGGGGAAGTCTTGGAATTTTAAAATGTAGAACAGAAACCTCCGTTGGAGCTGGGCCATCTCTCCTGGGGAGCCTGGGCCTGGCCATTTCAACCCGTGGGGGCTCTTCTCTCCAAACAGGCTCAGGTAAGGCCTGAAGAGCCAGGTGTCTTCTTTTTAGGGTACTATTGGTGAGGTGTCCTGCGATGGGTCTTCACTCCTGAAGTGGCAGAGCCATGACAGGCCATTCATCTCATGGACTGGGAACCAAGGAAGCGGCCACCGCTGTCTGGCAGGGAAACAGCTGGAGGCAGGGCGGCTCCTCTCCCGTGGCTCGCCAGCCTGGCCTGGGGCTTTGGGAGCCTCCTGGTCAACTCCAGTTGCAGAGAAACAACAGAGATTTCTTGCTCCACAGGTGGGGAACAGCTTTCCAAAAGATGGGTAAGGGCACCGGTCTGAGGTTTGTGAACAAAGGGGCTGCCTGGCCATGAAGAAGGGGTGGGCTGGAAAGTGAAAGTGAGCACAGGAGGATGCTAAGTGATGAGGTTTTCATGACTGCCTAGATCTAGGACAGTCTCCCCTTGGGTCGTATGCGATCTGGCTGGACTACTAACCACTGTCTCTCCAAAACCTACACCTTCATCCTGAGGCTAGACACTGCAGGAAGAACACTTGCCTTCAGTTTGGCCTGATGGAGGCTGAGGAAGCTCAGAGAAGAGAGGAGTTTAGATGCTTCAGTCTGGCACTCAGGAAGCTCCAGTGCACGTGGAGTATGCGGGCACTGATCATCTCCCCTCACTGGCTGGAGAAGTTCCTAACCTGTGAGAGTGTGTCAGTGTCACTTCCGGCTGCTGCCTGAACAGGTGAGTGAGGCACATAAAGGGAACTAAGGCCCTCCTGTAGCTGAGTGGCATTGAGAATAGTGGAAGCTGTGGCAACCCCTAAGCTCTGGAGTCCACATTGTCCGGTTTCAGTGATTTGGATGTGATGACTGTGTATCTTCTGTCACTCCACTGATGCCTGCTCTGGGCCTAGGCAATGAAGGGGACCTCAACTGGGACCAAACACAGAGCTAGGACAAGGGCTTCCTAACCAGCTCCCTGGAGCATGTAATTAATTAATGTAAAAAGAGAGAAAATGGGTGGTGTTAAATAATATAAAGCAGATTGCATTGAAAAGACTCTGGAGGACTTAGCTAATATCTAGAAGGAAACATAACAAACATCTCTCAACGTAATGGCCAGTTGCTAACCACTCCCTCTCTCCTCAAACAGGTCCCTGGGGTACATCTTGGTCAGGCCACTTGGCTTCCCACCCAAGGAGAGACCTCAGCTTCAGGCCTCCGAGGTAGTCCCAGGATTTTCTGAGTTCTTCCCAGTACACATCCATACACAAAGTGAACAATAACACTCTTGAAGCATGGTGGGAAACACTGTCACTGTCCAGGAGGCCTGACTCTCCAACCCCTTCTGTTATGATAACACTGGATAGCTGACAGGAAACTGGGCATCTAGAATTCCATATGGTGACTTTCTAGCCACTAGATACATTTTCCAACCACTACAAAAATTTTGGTCAAGGTTAAGTGGAAAATACACATACTAATGTTCGAAAGGTGAGCACTTTATGATTACACATGATTACATAGCTTAGCTATGTAGAAAGCTGTTGCAAAAGTATTCCAAAGCAAAGACATGAAAACAGCATCTTCTGGGCACAGAGCCCACCCTGGAGCTCCCTGCGCTGTGAGGAAGACTTTCAGAGACAGACAACAAGGCCACATACCCTTCACAAGCAAGCTGACAGGTTCAGTGTCACAAGGGTTGAAGCCTTGTTGCTATCCAGCCTGTGGTTCAACAGCCATTGTATCGGACAGGTGTGGCTGGACTTAGACACCCTGCTCTTAGGACCATTCACGAAGGATCACACAACCCAGGGACTGAAAGTTACCCATGTACTGAAATTTTCCTTTTATGTGTGGATGCACAGTGAATGTGCTTTTCTAGTTTTATGAAGTTACCCTCTAGCATCAGCCCATTGATTTCTGAGTCTTACAAAAGCTCTTCTTATTGTGCCTGCCCCATGGATGTACACTGCTATAACTCCTGTCAGACATCATCTGAGCTTTATGAATAAATAAAATGATGCTCTAGGGAAACATTGATTTAAGAGGAAAAAAATCAATATCATCTAGCATGTGATACACCTGAGCTTTAAGGCTCTTATGCTCAAAGTACAATGTGATACTAAGTGTAAATCTACTTTGTGCTTCCTAACAAAAGGTAAGAGTACGAGGAACAGGCTGGCAATAATTGCTTTCCACAGCCCTCAGAATATTAGAATTCCTCTTTTCCATTTTGAAGTCCTTAGTTGGTATTTCCAAAAAAGAAAGAAGGGAACTAGAAAAAAAAGGAACAGATGGAATCACGGTGGGAAAATCTCGACCATTTGTAATTCTAGCTGCGAGTATATCACTGTATAATTCGTGAAATTTTTTATCACAGGAATTTTAAAAGTATGTATGTTTGCTTGTTGTGCGGAAGACTGTGGAAACCAAGTTACTATAGTCATTCTTTTTGGGTAATGACTCACCGGGAAACATTTTTCCTTTGTTGAGAGTTTTGTATCTTGCAACTATCTAATACTGAGTAAATATACTGTTTTTATAATTCAGAATATAATAAGTGTAGAGCAGGACAGCAAAAAAGAAAAAAAAAAGATCACTTAGACTGGTTTTATTCTGTTGACTACTGGCTCAGAGACAGCTAAGGTACATGTCATAACAGAGTATTTCCAGACTATTCTTTCTTACTGCATGTGGACATTTCAGAGCATGAGCAGGTTGTTATGAAAATGGACTGATTTCAAAAACAGATCTAATAGCTGATGCTGAAATTAACCTCTTCTTTGTAAGCCAAAGTTCAAACACACCACAAAAGCTGGCCAAAGCCATCATTTTCTTGCTCTGCAATCACCTTACAACGTAAGCCTGTTTTTACAGTGGAGCCAGTGTTAGAAGTTCTGAGATGCCCTGTGGTAACCTCTGATTACAAAACCACTCTAGAAAGCCTAGGCTCTTGCTTAGAATTGCTTTGAGCTAAAAATGGATCCCATTATTTTCCCCTAATTCCTCAAAGATGTGGTTCATTGGTAATTGTTTTAACTGTGGCCTCTCATAAAATCCACTTACTTGTTGATTTAGATTAGGAGCTCATGTCTCAATGGACATGACTGTGTTTTCACTGATTGTCTTTCTTAATAATTGGGAAAAATCTTTGGAAATTAGAAAGTCATTTCCAAAATACAGGCAAAACTACAAGCCTGATGTTGGGTCAATGTAATTTAAATTCTGAATCTCAAACAAACCATCCCCAAGGTAACTACAGTCATCATCGAAGTTAGTAAATAACAACTGGCTGAGTCCACTTCCCCAGGGGAAATGATACACATTTTCAAAGAGGATGCACTGGTTAATATGTTATCAGCAGAGGAGGAAAAGAGGCTTTGGTGGCTCTTCTTTAACACATGGTCACTAAAAGCAAAACACAAAGCAAAGCATTATTGGTGAGAAAAATGCTGATGTGTAATCAGAAAAAAAGCACAGCTTGAGATCAATTACTTCTCCTTTTTCCTTATTACAATGTCATAGATACATTCATTTAAAGAAATTAGAGCATTCACTGTGAGTTATCATGTGCCTGGCACTTATCACACTTTGGAGGTACAAAAGCGAGATCAGACCTTGCTTTCAAGCCAAACATGTAGAAGGGTCAGACATACAGGTGGGTAGCTGCAACAGAGCATAAATACAAACAACCAGAAATGGTGGGAGCCGCCCTGGGGGAATCATGGAGTGCTTCTCAGAAGAGACAGAGCTCAGATGATCTTCCAGGACCCACCAGCATTTGTCAAGAAAGGAGAAGAGCATTCTCAGAAGAAAGAACAGCATGCACAAGGAAAGGTATGAGTGTCCAAAAAGGGCATGATAGTTCAGAACACCCCAAGACATTCAGTCTCCTGAAGGAAGGCAGGCCGAGTGCTGGAGGGGTACCCAACGCTGGGTCACAGGGACCCTCATGAAGGCATCTGGCTCTGGACAAGGGCCCTCTGAAGTCACTGAACAGGAGATCATATCACCAATTCGGGAGCAGGTTCACAGAGCGGGGTGGTTTGTCGGATGGGGGCTGTGATGGGCAGGTCCTGGCACTGACCCAGGCCAGGTCTACCGCAGTAACTGTGGGAGGCAGAGGACGGGAGAGCCAACAGTACTTTCCACAAGCATCTGGGACAGCTGGCAGCAAGGCCCAGCCTCACCCAACACCAGTCCCTGTCCTGAACATTTTCTTGTACTCCATTAAATCAAGAGTCTGGTGCGGACTGAATGAAGAGGAACAGGCAATGTCAGGACACACATTTCTGGCTTGAGTCACCAGCTGATAGGGATGCCATTAGCTGAGGTATTGATTCCACGAGAAGCAATCAGTTGCAAGCAGAGAAGTGAGGGAGGTAGGGAAAGGCATTTTTATTGTATACCTATCTGTTTTGAGAGCTCTTTGGGACCTACAAACAAAAACACCCATAACAACGGGGACAGGAGTTTGATAAGACAGAGCAAACTGGAAAGCAGATAAAGCTGATTTTTTAACATAGGAAATAAGAGTGCTTTGCACAGACTGAGGAGGACTGTGAGCTCACTACAGATGCATCTGGAACACAGCCTGAAAAGTATAGATTCTTCAGTTAAATCTTAATTCCCCTTGGCTGGAAAATGCTCTGTACTTCAGGCTACCGCTAAAATGTACAAGGCTGGCCGCCTGAGTGGAAATAGAAGTACATTAGAGCGAATTGTTTAATTCCTGAATCAGAATTCTTGTCCAGTGTTGAGAGATCAGAAGGAGGGAGTTTTGGAGTGTGGATAATCCAAGCTCTTCATGCGCTAGGTCTTTAGTCAAAGTTAGCTGACAGAAGGCAGGCTGTTTTGCAGGGTCTGTGTTACACTGGGAAGGACCCACAGCTCAGAGGGGAACCACAGTGACCCTGACATAGTTCCCTGCCTTCCTAGCGGGAAAGAGTTACTTTTACAAGAGAGACAATGTCTCAATAAGTGGAAGGAGAGTTTTAATGAAGACAGTGGCCTATTTAACAAGGCTCCTTCTGTGAAGAGACTGGGGAAAATTCAGAGTAGATGGACCTCTTCCTCTCCAGGCCATAGTGGAATTGGATAATGATGTGTAATGGGTGTAGGTCAGGCCAGGCCACTGCACTGGAGAGTCCTAAGTCTGTTAAGTCAAGTGGATGTGGCACTGCAAAGTCCAAGATTCACTATAAGGATTGATAACATTCTACTAAACTAACTGCTAAAATAAAATACAGAATGTCTTTATGTTAGTTTATTATTCATTTAGGCTGGGTGATTTTTTGATGGATTTGATCCTGTTGAGAGAAGATGGCTCAAGGTCACCAAGAAATTTGTGGTGTAACTTTACTGTCAGCACTAATAATGACAACAGTAAATACAAGTTTGTGGTTTTGATGTTGGTGATGGCATGCACTGTATTAATTTCTCTGTGAAGCCCAGGAGGCAATCTAGTTGTTATCCATGTCTCAAAGATGAGGGAAGGGATTGAATGAGAGTAGTTATTTGCCCAACTTCAATTATACAGAGGAACCAGGGTTGTGCCTCTCACTGACCAAAAAGAAATACTGTGTTACAGGAAGCACACCTGCTGGTGTCTTTGTATCTCAGAAGACTCATGCATTAAACACAAAATCGGACTAGCTCATTCTTGGAGTCTTTCCACATGGAGGCTGTGTGTCTGCAGCCTCCAGCCCAGGTCTCCAAGCAAACAGCTGGTGTCCTACACAAAGCTCAGCTAGAAGCCGGCTTGAATGAGCAATCCCACATATAAATAAATACCTTGGACTCACAGTTCCCCAGATCTGAAGTTGTCCCTAACTGATGAATAATAAAAAAAAAGCTCTAATGTGCTCTAGAAAGGAAACAAGATAAAGAAAATTTCAAAATTCTATACTGCTTTAGTACTGCAAAAGGTAACAGTAAACTGATTATCTTTTAATGTACTTATCTAAGTTTTGGGCAATAAAGACAGCAACAGACAAAGAATTGTTCAATCAATCTTTGGTGATTTTTTTGTTTTGTTTTGGGACAGGGTCTCACTTTGTAGCTCAGGCTGGCCCTGAGCTCACTATGTAGCCCAGGCAAGCCGCCGTGAACTCAGCAATCCTCCTGCCTCTGCCTCCCGAATGCTGGGATTACAGGCATGAGCCACCATGCCCGGCAATCTTTGGTATTTTAATACTATGTGCACTGAAAAAGGCTGCTAAGAGGCAAAAGTTAAAAACTTGCTCTTAAAATATACAGATCTATATAGTAGCCTAAATTTTATACATGTGGGAAAATAAAAATGATAGCATTAAGAAAATGTGATAATTATGCCCAAGCTTTATTTTTACTCAGCACTTCCTCCTCTCCTTTCTCACAGGTTTTGATGGTAACTGAATTACATCAGCGCTGCAACCACAGAACTCAAATGCTGACCTTTCGAGATGTGCGAGGGACAATAGAGTCAAACGTAGATGGCTGCATGACTTAGAAGGAAAAGTCTTACCAGACAAAAAACAGGGTGCCACGAAATTGCAAAGAACTGTGTGGCAATTGTTAGATCAGATCTAGACATATTATTTTATGCTTTCATTTTGAAATGTACTGTATTTTTAACACAGTCCCCTATGCTTAAAAATAAAGTTACATCACTTATAAAGATCATTTCCTAAAAGAGGAGGTGTGATTCAAGTTTGAGAAATATAATCTTGAGCCTAAAATTTTGCTTTTAGAAAACTGTGGCTATAAGTGGAGGGGATGACAGACAGTGAAACTGAGGAGAGCCAGCAGACTGTAAGCAATGTGGAGTTAAGGCACAGGGAACGGAAAAATAGGAGGTGGTGGTCCGAGACAGGGCTGCTGGGGAGAGTGTGGTTAGATACTTGCTACTCCAAATTGGTCCCCAGCTGGCAGTTTCTGAGATACCAGGGTACTTGGCAGATTACACTAATCCCAGACTTGACCTCAGTCCCACCAGGATCTGCACTCTCACAAGCTTCCCACGTGAATGGTGTGCACGACAAAGTGGGGGAGGAACAGTGAAAGCTCTGCCACTTCAATCTCCACTTGCCCAAAAGCTAGTGGTGCTCCTCAGGACATGCTAGTCCACAGCTCTCTGAGGTGCAGTCTTCCCCAGGGCTTGGCTTCCAGTGCATCTGGCTCCAATTAAAATGGCTCATTTTGGCTTCTTGAGTTTGCTTCCAGCTGCCTCATGCCCTTGCTCTACGGGCTTCCCATCCTTGCAATACAGTTTGTATCCACTAAGGAACATAGTCCCTGGCCCCTCCTCCCCGTCTGCAGGCAGAGGACATTCCCTAACTTACTGAGACCAAGCTCCAGGCACCTCTCTCCACTCTCATCTGCTGGGGAGGGGCAACCAGATGCTTGGTGTACTCAATCCTGCCTGCAAAATTCCACCTGCCCACAGAGCTGTTACGAGACACTAAAGCAAGATACATGATAATGCCATTTATGGCTTTTTAGACTTTAGGTTCCTGCTTTACTACACAATTATTCTCAGTTTCATATCTTTCAGATGGGTACACTACCTTCACTCTTTTCAATGAATTTCATTTACTTTAAAAAAGGACACAACAGCTGCATGGGACATTAAAGAATGAAAGATGAGGTTGTACCTAATTAATGGAGGCTTTGTCTCCATAGCAGCTTTTTTCCTAATAAATAGTGTGACATTTCGTTAACCCAGACACAACCTCCTGTTCAAAGACTCACATATGATATAATATAAAAATACCAACTTTAGAATCTCTAGCTCTATTTTTGCAAGTCAAATGGTCTCAGTTGCTGTCCTGTATACTGTTTTTATTATGATTACTAATAATGATCAGCTATGAGCCCTTACAATATGCAGACATTATATTACACAATCCATACACCTCCATCTCATGTAATGTTCACAGGAATCCCATGGGATCCATACTATTGTTCCTGGTTCCACAGATAGGGAAACTGAGATGTACAAGGATGAATTAACAAAGCCAGTGATTAGTGGGGTTAAATTTCAAACCAAAGGGCCCTGATTCCACAGCATCTCTTCACACATATGCAGATTATGGCCTAGGACCATGGCATACAGTTTCCCTTACATCTTCACGCCACTGAGCATACCCATAGTCACTACTAAGTATCACATCTGCCAAGCCAGAGATTAGTTCAGTGGTTCCAGCACCTGCCTAGCAAGCTCAAGGTCCCTGGTTCGATCCCGGTAACCACATGCAACAATACTGGGTATAGTGAGACTCACACCCACCAACGATCAGTACCACATACCACAATGCTGGGTGTGGTGGCTCACACCTGTAATCCCAGCACTCAGGAGACAGAGGTAAGAGGATTGCTGAATTTGAGGCTTGCCTGGGCTACATAGTGAGCTCAGGGCCAGGCTGAACTTCAAAGCTAGACCCTGTCTTTAAAGAAGACAAAAAAAGTGTCACATTTGTCTACCTGATTTAGAAAGCTATAATGCAAGTGTCTCTGCTCTCATTATTGATACATATTTGATTCAGAAACTCTCAATTAGCTAAAACATTTTTTAGACCTGTGATAATTCATTTAGCTCTTGCTGAGTTAGAATAAGTCAACAAACTCAGCCATCCTGACATCACCCTCTAACCAGTAATATGATTATAACAAAGCAGCCCTTGCCATGGGAACCTCAATATAATCTCTGGCAGGTTGGTGGCCTGGGCTGCAGCAGCAGCACCTGTTCTGTCAGGAACGAAATGCAGAGGCCACTTGTTTGATCTATTCCCCAGTGAAGGCAGCCAACTCCTTGGGTAAGTTCAACAAATACAAGGGTGTACAGAACAAAGAGATCCAAATGCAAACCGTCCTACACAGGTAAATTACCATGAGCCTTTGGATGTACCGGTTTCATCCTCTGCATCACCTGATGGCCCATGATTCAGAGATAACTGTGTCCAGACCTCCCTCCTGAACTTCCCATAGGTAGTTGGGGTGACTGGTAGGCTTAAGACCCTTGAGTAGGAAGTTCTGTATACACTTTTAGTACTCTGGAAAATAAAGTCAGGCCTAGGCACCTGTACACAGAGAGAGTTATCCACGTGGGACCACTAAGTATTTCTTTTGAAATCAGTGAAGCCAAAATCAATCAAATAACTAAAAAAATGGCCACAGCCACTGACCTTCCCCTTCCCAACCTCCATCCATAAAACAAAGACAAAAACCTCTTGTTTTTATATAAAAATTATAGGGTAATCTTTTTAGTTTCCCAGATTTTTTTAAAGGAACAAAAGCTATGTGATAATTGGTATCAGAAGGCCCTGCTAAATACTCACTTTTATTTTAATGTGTTCTATATCTGGATGAGCATTTATACTCAACATATTTATTACTGTCTATACATATTTCCCTGTCTTAGGTTGTCAAGTCTGATATGTCAGGGACCAAATCTATTTAGCTCTTTTTATAAAGCATGTGACACTGTTATGCATAATTAGACACTTAAAGGGCTTTTGATGAAGATGATTATGAAGAATGAAAACAGTTAATGCCATGGGAGATGTGTTCTGTGAAACCCGCTTGTCTTGTCTGAAATGTCAGATGATCAGACTCACAGAGCTGTGGCATTAATGGCAGACCATGCATCACTTGTTTGGTCTGTGGGCCGGCATCGCCAGGGAGCTGGTGAGAAAGGCTCCTCCAGGCTCCAGGCCAGGCCTCCTGGGTCAGGATGTGCAGTTCTACACGAGGCCTCGGCAATTTCCATGCATATTACAGCCTGACATAAACAGAGTGAGTGCACTCACAGAAATCTAGAAAACACTTCACAAGCGTTATCCTGCTCACCTGCTACTCTCAGAGATGAAGGCACTCTGACTGTGTGTGGAACTGGTCCAAAGCGCTAGGGCTGAGCTTTGGATCCCCTCATTTTCACATGCCTCAGGTGTATCACTGCAGCCTGGATGTGATCTTTCACTGACTTCTAGTTTCCTATTTCATTAAATGCTTATCCAGGCTCTTCTGCCTTGGAATCCTGGAGCTTGACCAACTGAATTTAATTTACATCCTCAAGGACATGTATTTGAAGAAAAATAAATAGAACCACTCAAAAAATCCTTTAAGTTGCTGTTTTTCAATGCATCTTTGAAACCAGTTCCCTTCACAGCTTGCCAGTCTGGCCATCGCGCACTTCCTATCATAAAACAAGAGCCATTAATTTGCCACTAGGAGCATTTTATTACGGTTATTTTGCCTGAGACATCAGCCATGAAAAGAAGTTAGTAAAGAATATTCAGTAATATTCAAATTCCATCACTGTTGTGGCTCTGTTTTCCAAGGCTGAAAGGGATTGACATGCACTTTAATTGGTCTCTTTTCAGCAGACATCTGTCTTCGCTCATATTTGAATACCAACTGGTGCCCTCCCAACATATGGTGACTTTTCTACAAGAAATATTAATTTCTCCACGTGTAAAGAGATTGGCTGTACTTATATCCATAACTAATTATTTTTTCCTGCATATTTAGAAATCAAAAAGAAACACTGGGTATAAAAGCAAAACACTGTATTGAAGGTGTGGCTTCAAAACACAAAAAGACTGAATCAATAATTCAAGATTCAAAGTAAAGATTTAGAAAGAATATGAAAATTCTGCTGAAAGCCATAAAATGACAGATTGACCTATGTCTTACCACTTCCTCTAGACTTTTAAAATAAACCTTAGTGAGAATACCATATTAAAGACAGTCAGAGGGAAAGGCTTACTTAAATGTGCTCTCTTCTTCCTTGAGGCAACACCTTCCTAGAATAATATCATCTCATCCATTGGAGGTGAAATACAAAGATAACATACGCCTGAATTGCATATCCCAAGGAACCTATCATGAACAAGTTGAGGTATCAGCTTTTAGGAAACCTCACTATATTTTTAGTCATTGTTGGATCAGTCTATTAAACACTTAAAGTCTCAAATATGGTAAGTAATACATAAAACCTACCAGCCCTGGGCTCACACCCCCAAATTTCCCAAAGCATCAACTGAACAAATTTCTAACTGTTGTCCCTATAAATGAAGCTCCCTATGTGCCCCAGTTCTCACCACCATCCACTGTCATCCAAATACTGCAGCCAAGTTTCAGCTACTCTGTACTATGCACTAGTAGGCACTGCTGTTTGCCTTTGAGTTAGAAGGGGTACACTTTACCCATCTATCAGACTACTAATTTCCTATGGCAGTGACGGCAAAACTTCTAGAGCAGCCTACTGTGGCACGTATGCCATTGGCTCACCACCACTGCCCTATAGGAATAGGAGATACCTTGGTTTGCTTCACTGGTTACAGGTGTGTGAATCTTGCTCTGGATACTACCAATCATGTGACCTCTGCTGGAACCATGTCTTCCTTCCCTTTCCCACTTGCCCAATTTAAAGTCATTCTTCAAAATTTATGCAGGAGTGGGCCGGAGGGTTAGCTCAGTGGTTCTGGTGCCTGCCTCGCAAGCACAAGGTCCTGAGTTCGATCCCCGGTAACCACATACAATGCTGGGCGTGGAGACACTCCCGCCAACAATCAGCACAGCATACCACAATGCCGGACGTGGTGGCTCACGCCTGTAATCCCAGCACTCGGGAGGCAGAGACAGGAGGATTGCTGAGTTTGCGGCAGC
>PVIC010039744.1:0-16991 GCA_004025085.1 Thryonomys swinderianus | reverse complement strand
GTAAATCAGACACAGAAAAACAAATACTATAAGCTTACTCATGTGCAATCTGTAAAAGTTAACCTAGACCAGCCATGGTGGTACAGACCTCTAGTCCTGGCACTCAGGAGGCTGATGCAGGAGGATTACCATGAGTTCCACGCTAGCCTGAGCTACATAGCAAGATGCTGTTAGGGGCCATGGATTTAGCTTAGTAGTTCTGGCATCTTGCCTCACAAGTACAAGGTCTCGAGTTCGATCCCCAGTACCACATACCACAATGCCAGGCACAGTGGCTCATACCTGTAGTCTTAGCACTTGGGAGGCAGAGACAGGAGGATTGCTGTGTTCAAGGCTAGCCTGGGCTACGTAGTGAGCTCAGAGCCAGACTGAACTACAAAGTAAGACCCTGTCTCAAGAAAAATAAATTTTAAATAAAACATTTTTTAAGTACTTCAAAATGTTGCCAGCAGTGGTGGTTTGCACCTTCTCAACACTTGAGAAGTTGAGGCAGGAAGATTTCTGTGAGTTCAAGGGCCACCTGGGCTATATACGTAGTTCAGTCCCATGCTGAACTACATAGTAAGACCCTGTCTCAAAAAACGAAAAGACAAGAAAATTTTCAGTTCCTAGTATTAAATACCTGCTTCCCATCCAGCAGAGTTGGGAAGGGTTTGGAGAATGGCAGACCTGCTCTTCCTCACTTCTCCAATTTTAGTATGTGTGCTGCACAAGCAAACACATCTCTCTCCTCTCAAAGGCTAGCAGCTGTTCTAACTGCTCTGTTTCTCCCTCCACCTTTCATCACTAGGGCCGTTTGCTGAACCTAAGCTGCTCCACAGTGCCTACGTTTGTGCTCTCAATCACTGCAACTACTCAGGTAAGGCCTCTGATGGAACAGCAGTGGGCAGGGTTTCTCTTGATACAGAGTGTCCTGCTGTGAACACTGTGTCAGTATCCATCTTTCTGCTTTTCTAGGCTCTCGCCTTGATAGAGCTTTATAATGCTCCTGAGGGTCGCTATAAGCAGGATGTCTACTTGTTACCCAAGAAAATGGGTAAGCACATAGTCTTTCTTTCTTATTCTTACCTCAATAGTTCAGAATCAGAGACTAAAGGAACATTAGGGAGTAACAAAATAAAGATCTTTATCTTTAGCTCCTATTGTGTTAGGATTCCTAGGTTCCGTTCACAGTTAATTTATCCCATATTCCACATGTGTTGCTATAGTGAATTTCTTACATTTTACTGTGATTTAGCTTACCTGCCTGTAAATTGTGAGGATTTTCTCTCTTAAAGAATATTGCATGGGGCCGGGCGTGGTGGCTCACGCCTGTAATCCCAGCACTCAGGAGGCAGAGACAGGAGGATTGCTGAGTTCGAGGCTTGCCTGGGCTACATAGTGAGCTCAGCACTAGCCTGAACTACAAAAGTGAGACCCTGCCTCAAAAAAAAAAAAGAATATTGCATGGAAGAATCTCAAGAGGAACAAAAAAAGATTACCGCCCCCCCAAAAAAGAAATCATATCCTATCTTTGTGGCTATTAAATAGTCCTTACTTTCAAACTATACCTTCCAATGCTAGCCCCATTGCTTCTGGCCAAAAGGACTAAAAGTAGCTCCTGTTAAGAGTTTGGTTTTGGGCCAGGGATTTAGCTCAGTGGTTCTGGCATCTGTCTTGCAAGTACAAGGTCCCAAGCTCGATTCCAGGTACCACATACCACAGTATTGAACATGGTGGCTCACACCTGTAATCCCAGCATTCAGAAGGCAGAGGTAGGAGGATTGCTGTGAGTTTGAGCCTCGCCTGGGCCATATAGTGAGCTCAGGGCCAGCCTGAACTACAAAGCAAGACCCTGTCTCAAAAAAAAATTTTTTTGTTTTACAGGTATTGTAAGAGAAACATTAAACTGCCTTAAAATTTTAAAGTGCCTCCATCAAGCATCTGAACTATACAGTATGAACTATGCAGTATGTTTATAAACCCCTCAAGCAAAGATCAGTAATGAGTCAATTTCTGGTTTTATTTCAGCAACTGTTAGAAGTTGATGTATTTGCTCCTTAATAGACGATTTAAAAGAATATACAATACACAGTTCAGGGCCAGAGGGTTAGCTCAGTGGTTCCGGTGCCTGCCTCGCAAGCTCAAGGTCCTGAGTTCGATCCCCGGTAACCACATACAATGCTGGGCATGGAGACTCACGCCCACCAGCAATCAATACCACATACCACATACCACAGTGCCGGGTGTGGTGGCTCACGCCTGTAATCCCAGCACTCAGGAGGCAGAGACAGGAGGATTGCTGAGTTTGAGGCTTGCCTGGACTACATAGTGAGCTCAGAGCCAGCCTGAACTACAAAGCGAGACCCTGTCTTAAAAAAAAAAAAAAATACACAGTTCATATTCGATTAGATATATAATGAAGTTGGGGAAGCCAAACAAATATATAAGAATATTTTGAATATTATGAGTAAGTACAATGTATTCAGATAGTAGAATATAAACAGAAACCAATAAGAAGTAGGATTACTAACAGCAAAGTCAGACATGGTGGCACACCCCTGCAATCTAAACATTCAGGAGGCTGAGGCAGAAGGATTGCCACAAGTTTGAGGCCAAGCTGAGCTCCTTAGTAAGTTGAAGGCAAGCTTGGACTACATAACAAGACCCTATTTCAAAAAGAAAAGAAAAGAAAAAAACTAAAAGCAAAGGAAACTGTATTATGCTTGTCAGTTGATACTAATTTTCCTAGGTGTTAACTTTTCTCATTGACCACTTCCCATTTGTCAGTTCCTTCACTATCCCATTCTTTCTTTTAAACTCTAGGGATTATTGCTTCTTTCATTTCTCAGCTTCCTGAGGAGAAGGAAAGATTCAAGGCTAAAAGTCATGGGAAGGAAGAGATGTTATAGCTTTAAAAAATGCTGGGCTTGAATCCTCATTCCTTAGAACTGAGAGCCAATAAGCAAAAGTTTCACTTTAAGGCATGTTTCACTTTACTACAATAATCTGAAGATGTTTTCCAGAGTGGAGAATACCCAGATAGGAGGGATGACTACTTATGAGGCAGACACTGGAACCACTGAGCCAAATCCCAGCCCAGGGATGAGTACTTATGAACCAGCTTCTCTATTCTATTACAGATGAGTATGTGGCAAGTCTACACCTTCCCACCTTCGATGCCCACCTGACAGAGCTGACAGATGAACAGGCCAAGTATCTGGGACTCAACAAGAATGGGCCCTTCAAGCCTAATTACTACAGGTGCTTTGGGCGTCCCAAAATTAGGGAAGCCAAGTAGTAAAGAGCTTCCTGCACTGGAATTAGTCCTTCATCCTTCACCATATACATTTACATGAACTCAGGAAAATAAATGGTCTCCTTTTTGGCTTACCTCCAAAGAACTTTCTGAGACCTTCATCAAACATTGTAATAGGGCCGGAGGGTTAGCTCAGTGGTTCTGGCGCCTGCCTCGCAAGCGCAAGGTCCTGATTTCGATCCCCGATAACCACATACAATGCTGGGCTTTTGGAGACTCACGCCCACCAACAATCAATACCACATACCACAGTGCCGGGCGTGGTAGCTCACGCCTGTCATCCCAGCACTCGGGAGGCAGAGACAGGAGGATTGCTGAGTTTGAGGCTTGCCTGGGCTACACAGTGAGCTCAAAGCCAGCCTGAACTACAAAGCAAGACCCTGTCTCAAAAAAAAAAAAAAAAAAAAAGTAATATTTCCCTTCCCCAGATGTACTGGCCCCGATTCACAGATGAGGAAAAGAGCCACAATTAAATTATCTACACTCCAGAAAGGATTCTGCTTCTTCGTTACACCTTTGGGCAGGCTCTTCATGTTCCAGCATCCTCACTAGCTGATTAATGTCACCCTCTCATATTTCTTTTTCCCTCCAGGTATTAAGTTCCTGTAATTCAAGCTAGAAGAAGTTTTAAGGAGTTAGAACTCCAAGCCTTTTCTTCACTACTACTCAAGAAAGAACCCAGCAAGCTGCTTCTCCGATCAGAGCTGCCCGCCGTGCTCACCCTGTGTGTTAGATTATTTATTTATTAAAATCTAGATTCCTGTGCCTGTAGCCTTGGCCCAGAGTGTGGTTACTGCTCCAAGGGCCACGAGAGCCACATAGAACAGACTGAGGAAAGAAAAAAAGGGGATAACCCTTTCTACTACATCATTCACTTCACACACACAACATTGAATCCTCAGCAGTGGCCATTTTTCTCTTGTCCAGGCTCAGGAGTTAGCCCAGGGATTCCAGGCTCTTTCTCTGGGGTTTTCTGGAATAAATTTTCAGCAGCTGCCTTTCTTAGCTTTCTCCTTTCTCTAGATGAGGCCTTTTGGAAGCTACCAAATTTACATGACCTGGGTTCCCAGCCTTGACCATCACTATCACTGCCTTCTTTATTTTTAAAAAAAACAAAATAAAGGAAGAAAAGCTAGTAAGGAAGGAGTGTTAAGGCCTTGGCAAGCTGCACCAAAAACTCAGCTGAGCCTGTGTCTGTGCTTACTGAGGTCTCCTCTTTCACCTAGGGCTCCTTCTTCTCCTTGAATATTTTATGTCCATTTTAATGCTTTCTGGTTCCAAGAGGGCTGAGTTCCCTGATTTTCCTCAACAGCTCTGGTGTTCTACCATTTTTCTCACCCCACCAAATTGCTCAGGAAGTGGGGGCTAGCCCCCCTGGCACCCATTGTTTCCTTATCATTTAACTAGAGTTTCCCAGGAAGTCTCTTCCAAATTGATAACTGTCTCAGAAAAGAAGGGCTTGTTGGGAACACTTCCCATTATTGCCTACATCTTTTTCTGAAACTGAATAGGGAAAGGCATACTTTCCCAAGGATTTTGGATGTCCCTTGGAAATGGGACAGGTCTTTCAGGCCTACAGCTTGACACTCTAAAGAAGCAGATATGTTTATTGGTTTCTCTGGAAAGACTGCAACTTGACTGAGAGATAGAGACGACACTGTAAACTCTCCAGATGATCAAAGCTAGTTTGACTAGTTTGAACCTCATTAGACATTCATCCTTTTGGCCATTGTCATGATGAAACTAAGACCTGCAATCTGATATGTGTCTTCTCTGCTGGTTATCTCTTTATGATCTGACCTTTTCCATTTAAGGATTTAGTTTCAGAGATACTTCCTTGAGTAATTCCAGCATTATAAAAAAAATTAATAATATAAACAGTATGAGATTTTATATCCCAGAGACTCAGTTGCTGGTTTAGAAGTTTCTAAGGGGACCTGATATTTTGGAGTGACCATGGGAATCTTGAAATGAGTCTCTCTTCCCACAGCCAACTCTGTTTAACACTCTACTGTTTGTTTGCCTTTTTTTCTTCTTCTTCTTCCTCTTCTCTGGTCTGTTTCAAAGTTTCAGGACTAAGGTGATTCAAGGAAACACCAGACCACCCAGAATCACTACAACCTTCCTATCCTGATCCTTCTCTCTTACCTCTGTCCTCACCAACTTCCTCTGGTCTTATTCACCCATGGAGCTGGTAGTCTGGAAGTGTCCTTACTTTTGGAGATAGGGAGGTGGAACTTGGGTAAATGGCTATTTGCCTCATGAAATAGTATATAGGCTCAGCCCATAGGATTTGGTTCTTCAGATGTCATAGCAGTACCACATGCATGGCTATATGCTTTTTGATAAGAAAGACCATAAATGCTGACGGTTCTACTAGACTGCTCAATTCTATTGCCTGCTCAGTTCTGATTTTTATATTAATTAGTTGAATCTCTTTAGCAAAAGATTCAGATCTCTGTACCTCATCTCATGTTCAGAGCTGATTCCATTAGGCAGGTATCTAGAGTGTAGTCTGTTACATTCTTATGCCAAAAATCATAATCTGCTGTTTCTCAACAAGGCCTTGCTCTCCACAGAGCTTACTATGTGCTGGTACTTACAGAGTATACTCTGCCTCACTATTGTGAAGAAGCCCACTTCAGATACTAAAAGAACTGCAAGCACTTCTAAGTTAGCTTGCCAGGGTTGCTGCCCATGGTGAGGTGCCTCTGATTTCAGATGATCTCACTCCCTTTCTTTTTTTCTCTCCCTCCCTGTGTCATCACCCATTAAAACGACGAAGCCCAGGCCTCCTATTTGGGTCAATTTTTGTATTGAAGTCTGAATTATTCTCAGTAACTTTGGAATCAGAGCTGATGTGTCTTCCTTCCTCCAGTCTCTCACCTTAGCTGCATCCTAGTTATCAGGAGGCAAGCAAGAGACAGATGGATAATTATCTCTTTGTATGTGGCCCTGACCTGCAGGGATACATACCATCTTATCTACAATGAATTTGTGCTAGTTTCAAGATCTTTTTACCTTCTCTTTTTTTTTTTCACCTTCTTAATGGAAATACTTTTCTTTTTCTCAATAAAAAAAATGCTTCTAGTCTACCTTCCCTCTGCCCTTCTACCTCCCCATCCTACCACCAATTTGAACACAGCTCCCCATAGCCACATACTCCTGCAAACCTTTTTTGCTGCTTGGCTTTTCTCTGAACAGATCTAAAATTGCTGCTCCTGTGGTTTTCTCAAAGTTAACTTTGTCATGGTTTTTTAAAAAAGTAAAAATGCATTGTTGCATTAAGCGTTTTTAATAAAGGAAAATTATGGAAAGAAAATAGGCAACACCAGCAAATTATATGTGGAAAAATCCTAACTATATATACATATATATAAATACATATAAAACTAATCATCTAGGGTCGGGGATTTAGCTTAGTGGTTCCAGTGCCTGCCTGGCAAGTACAAGGTCCTGCATTCAATCCCCAGTACCACAAAAAAGAAAAAAGAAAAAAAAAAAACCTAATTATATAGCTCTCGCTGTCATCTTATTGAAAGGAAAAATAAAAAACCTCTAAAGATCACCACTTCTGAGAAGCTCTTGGAAATCTTTATGTCTAAGTGATTGTATTAGATCAGCAATAATGACAATGTAATCTCAAAAGACAAATAAAATATTCTTAAAGTGGATTCTTATCTGAGTTTTGCTTTTGTAAACTAAGTATTCAGAAATAATAATGGACCACAAGTTAGGGGAAGCCTGTGATAGGGAAAGAATATGAAAAGTTGAAGCAGTTGCCAATATATATGTTCGAGTGATCATTCCCTGGAGATCCTTGTTCCACATGGGCCGGCCCACTAATAAATATTTTGTGCTTCCTATCACTGTATTCCACCATGACATACACCCTAGGTGTGAGTGTTAGTAGCAAAAGAAGCACTATCCTGGGGACTATAGGTTTAACTGAGGTAGAGAAACTAAAGTATACTACATCCTTCAGGCTGTCTTTGGTGTTGCCTTTAACTGGAGAGCACAAGAAATCAGCATCCCCCCAATTTAGGATCAGAGGACCCCATTTCGTTCAGGCAAAGAGAAGAAATAATCAGCCGCAGGTTTGTCCTTAAACCAGGTAACCTGACTAAATAAGTAGGAATGAATCCAGGGCCCAGGGATTTAGCTCAAGTGGTACCATACCTACCTTAGAAGCCCATAGGGCCTGAGTTTGATCCCCATGTACCACCAAAAAAAAAAGTAGGAATGAATCTATTTCCCTTTTCTTTCTCCCAACTACCAGTGGGGTAGCTTTCTTCTTTAGTTAACAACCTAAATTAATTCTGTGTCTTATGGGCAAGAGGTTTTCTACACTATCAGAATCTTCTGCCATTTTGACCACTGTTTATTTAAATAAAAGGCCACAGGACTAAAATAGTCTGGGCAGTTGGTAGTGTCTCAAGCTGGTGCCATTCCAGTTGGAGAATGCAGCTGCCACCAATGAAGCCCATGAGTCAGCTGACTGGATTTGTTCCTCTACAGCACAGTTTCATTTCTCTTTTGTGAAGAGTGGAATGAGTGCCTAGGTTTTGGACTCACTAGGTCAGCCCAGTCTGTGCACTGTGAATGTGAGGTGTTTTTGTTTTGTTTTTCAATGGAAAACTTTATTTATTTATTCATTTATTTAGAGACAGGTTCTCTTTTTGTAGTTCAGGATGACTCTGAATTCACTATGTAGCCTAGGCTGACCTTGAATTTGAGGCAGTCCTGCCTCAGCCTTCGGAGTGCTGGGATTACAGTCATACACCACCATGTCCGGCTTCATGTTAGTTTCTTCACCTCACAGTATTGTGAAAGAGCTTGGGCTAATTTGGATTTGAACCCCCAGTTTGGCCAAGTTGTATAATTTGGCTAAATTATAGAACCATCAGATCCTCAGTTTTCTTGGCTATAAAATGGATAACGTTTATCTCATAGGGTGAGATTTAATACCCTATTGTATAACAAATACTGGCACATCCTGCTTACTGCATTAACATCACTTTCCTATTGCAGTCTAGGGTCCTGCATCCTCCATTGCATCATTACACCACACATGCCCTTTACAGGGAAAAGAGGGTGTTCGATCCTTTTTCTCTTGTATTACACTTAACTACCTAATACCCTCAAAAACAAGGTACTTTAAGACTTCCTGTATTGTACTTTTAAGTGTCTTTAGTCCTAGGTGGTTCTATCTAATCAGGTATTTGAACTCCATGGATTAAAATGCTTAAATGAGAAAGGGCTATGCTCTTTGTAACTTTCCATTCTTTCAGCCCTCTCTAGCTGCCTGAGTTTGGGGGTAAAAACCTGGGATTTAGGGCTGGAGATTTAGCTCAGTTGGTCCGGCACCTGCCTAGCAAGCGCAGGGTCCCTGGTTCCATCCCCACTAACCACACACAACAATACTGGGTGTAGTAATTCACGCCCACCAGTAATCAGCACCACATACCACAGTGCCGGGTGTGGTGGCTCACACCTCTAATCTCAGCACTCAGGAAACTGAGGCAGAAGGATTGCTGAGTTCGAGGCTTGCCTGAACTACAGTGAGCTCAGGGCCAGCCTGAACTACAAAGTGAGACCCTGTCTCAAAACAAAAACAAAAACAAAAAACCTGGCATTTAGGACAAGGGAAATTAGTAGTGTACATTTTCCCCCCCAGCACTGGGAATTGAACTCGTTATCTTGTGCCTGCAAGGCAGATGGAGGCACCATTGAGCTAAATCCCCAGCCCTAGTGTACATTTTTAAATAAATTTAATGCAACCTTAGAGCCATCTCTGAAAAATGAGAAGACTTGTTTGTAGCCCAGGTATGGATTCCTCTGTGATCAGTTGTATTGATGACTGCCACCTTTCACTGGCAAGTAAACTAAAAGAAATTTCATGTATGCCAATTTCATGGGCTATAGTATTTCAAAGTTTTCAGTTAATCTGTGGTTTCTTGTTACTTCTAGCTTTTTTTTCCTCTGATAACTTCTGACAAGTTCTGAAATTCTGGGCCTATATTGAGCAGGTAGATCCCTGACCTTTACCACCTTCCATTCTACTGGACTGTGGAAAAGATCATGGTTTAAAGTTCTCCCATTGATTCTTTGCAATCTCCACAGCATCAGTTTTTCAAATCTGTTTTCTGAAAGTAAAGCCAGATGGAGCTCTCGGTTCAGAAGTTGGCTTTAGATAAGAGGCCAGAGGATTCTTGAGTGCTGTCCTCAATCTGCCCAATAAATTGGTCTCTGCCCCTTGCCTTAGGGATAGGAAGGAAAGAGGACCAAGCCTCAAAACTGGCCAGAGGGCTAATGTCTACTAGTGTTGGGAATACTACTGATTGATGAGGTATAGAAGAATATGAAGTTCTGAGCTCTGACTGCTTAGAAGGAGAGGTATTGGGAAGGATAAGGTAGATAATACATTTTTTAAAAATAAGAAACCCAATGGCCTGTGCTGTCCCAGGTTTATCACACTAAACCAAAGATGTAGACATGAGTTGTGAATTTTAATTCAGACTATAAATTTATAAAAGTTTAACATTCTACCCACCAAAATTCCCAAATCAAATAGTATGATCCTTGAGCCACTTTTAGAAATTTGTATCCGTTTAATTCTGTAAACGAGGGGATTTCAACAGAGATTTTTGTGCCCCAAGAGACAGTTTGTAATTTCTAAAATCTTTTTGGTTGTCAAAAACAAGGAGAGGATACTACTGACCTCTTTCAGGGGAGGCTAGGGATTCAGCTAAATTCCCTACAATGCAGTGAACAGCCCCATATGCTGTAGTTCCAACAGCTAAGATATTTCCAAGTAATGTTCTCTCTCAAGCTTGCCTTGATGTGTCATCTACCAACTATCAGAGGAAAGAGTGAACGAAACATGATTAGAAAGGAATACACTTGGGCTGGGGATTTAGCTCACGTGGTACTGTGCCAACCTTGGACGCACAAGGGCCTGAGTTCGATCCCTGGTACCAAAAAAAAAAGCACTTGTCCCTAAAATATTAAAAGGATATAAACAATTTTGGGCTCCTTGTTTTTGGCAAATGGTGGAAAATGCTGAATTTGGATCCTGGCAAAGTTGGGGTTGGGTTGACACCAACACAATCTGAAAGGGATGAGGATGGTTAAAAAAAGTTGAGCCAGGATTTAACTCAGCAGCATAGCACCTTCCTGGCAAGTGCGAGGGCCTGAGTTCCGTGCTTGTTAAGGGGTGGAGAGGAAGTGTCCTGAAGGAGGGTGTGATAACAAGACTCTGTAAAGAAGGAGGAAAACGAGTTTCCGTCAAAGAGCAACATCCTCTGGACAATGGCACAAGATACAAAATATTCAAGGCACCATAAGTACTAGAAGTATTCTGTGAGTTCTGGTTTTTCTCATCAGTAATAATGGATTCATGAAAATAACCTATCAGAAATAGTTATGATAAGGTGTCTGGAAAGCCTCTAGTGCAATAGCACGTTCAACCCCACCCGTCCCCCTTCTAAAACAATCCAGCTGGCAGTGGATGTGAGATTTGGTCCCAGCTATTCCCAAGCTTGCCTGTCTGGGGGCTTCCATTACTCAGCCAGAACTCACTGCCAAGTATTTACTACAAGCTGCTTTTTAGATAAATTCCAGAGAAGCAGACACATAGCAGACCGCATAGCCTCCACTGCCCTGGTAACACTGAGCCCTTGGAAAGGATCTTAGAAAGGAGAAGGGAAAAAGGGGGGGTTGTGTGGGGTGAGTCTAGGGGTTAATGTCTATTCAAACCGAGGAAGATGTCCGTACAGCAGTGAAGGGCAGATAACTAGAAGCCGCCCTCCAGGGGACTCGCGACTCCAGAGAAATTAAAAGCATCCTCAATCCCCTTTTTGCCCCCAGTCTCCTAGTCAGACCTCTCTCCCAGCGGGGTGCGTTCTCTTTAGAAAGCCTCCGAAGAGGCCGAGTCTCTCGTTTCCTGCGGTGGCCACGGCCACACGAAAGCGCCAAACCTCCCCTTACGACTAAGCGGGAAGAGGGACGCGTTCTGCAGCCAGGATTTGGGGATCTCGGTTTGACTGCAGTGGAGCAGGGGGCGGAGTCTAGAGCTCCGGGAAAAGGTAGCAATTTGCGAGGGGTGGGTGCTGAGGGACACCTTGCCAGAAGCAAGAGCTGACTCGCCCGAGCTCGAAGCGTGGTGTTCGAGAGGTGGAGCGATAAGCCAACCCAGGAGTCCCTGGCTTCCAGCAACGCCACAGAAATTAAAAAAAAAAAAAAAGCGGGGGGAGGGAGGGAAAGAAGGAGCGAGGGAGAGAAGAAAAAGAAAAAGGAGCGAGATATTCCTTGAAAACGCCCCCACCTCCTCCAAATCCCGCTCAGACCTGTCGAGCAGCCAATCGCGCTGCGGGGCGGGCCGCGTCGAACTACCACAGCCAATAGCGACAGAGAGGGTGGGGCCTGGCTCTGCGAGCGCGGTGGCAGGGTCGCAGCAGACAGCACTGAGTAGCTGAGGAGAGCTGCTGACCTGCCGCATGGAGGGCCCAGCGGCGCCCGGGGCCGAAAGCTTGCCTGGGAATGGCAACGACAGCGGGAATGGTAATGGCAACGGCAATGGCAATGGCAATGGCAATGGCAACGGCAAAGGGAAGCCTGCGGCGCCCAGGGGTCGGGAAGCGTTCCGCAACCAGCGCCGCGAGTCGGAGGTGAGGAGCCTGAGCGAGAGCTTCGGCTGGGGCCGGGAGACTCCCGCGGGCGGGAAGCGGCGGCTGAGGTGAAGAGGGCTCCACCGGGTTCCAAGCAGCAGCGGGACTCAGCTGTGTAGCCGCGGCTCCTGCTCGGCCTCTCCAGCCGGGGGGTCAGGACTCCCCTTTCTCCTCTTGGAGCCGAGAAAGCGCCGAAGCGAGGGTCCCAGTTGTGTTCCAGGTATTAATCTCACTTGTCTGTGCTGCACCTTGAAACAGAAACTGGGATCCCGACTGAGGGGAGGAACGGCGCGGAGGGGTCTCGGGCCGGCCCGGAAGGGTAGAGGCGGCGCCCTTCCGGGGGTCCTGGTGGCTGAGGCTCCTCCAGGTTGGCAGCGAGGCTCCCGCCCTCCCCTTCGTTTCCCTTCCGCAGACAGGGTTAAAGAAGACAGGATCCGGGCACAGACAGCCCGAGTGAGTGTTTGAACAGACTGACCTAGGATACAGCTAGGACTGTGAATATTTAGGTCTCTTCCTCCTCTTCTAAAAAAGAGATCCTAACTAGGACGAAGAAAGGACTGGATTATTATCACTTCCTCACAGCCTCACCCAGTCTGTTTCCATCCACTGCCCAAGTGTAGAATTGGATTGGAGTGGAGATCAGGAGAACCGACCAGCAAGCATCAAGTGGGGAGCAGTCTGGAGATCTTCTGGATGGTCTGGTCCTTTCAATGGACAGAGTAAAGAAGAGAGAACTAACTTGCCCAAGATCAGACATCTAGTTTAGTGAGTGGCCAGGGGCACCCGGTTTGTGAATCTGTCAGGCCAGGTTTGAATCCTAGCACTACCGTGTACTCTCTGGCTTTTGGCAAATTATCAAACCTTCCTAAGCTCCAATTTCTTCCATCTGTAAAATGAGGCTAACTTCTTACCTCAGAAGGCTGTGATAAAATAAAAATTAGATAACTGAATCTAAAATGTTTAGCATAGCTCATGAAATTAATAGGTCGGTACAAAGTGGCTCTTAGTACCATATTACTGTGGTCACCACTGCCATCATCATCGAGTGGCATTAGAACCCGTGTTTTTAGCATCCCAGTCCACAGTTCAACCACCTGATGAGATTGGGTGCTTTCAGGGTGGTATGGCTGTAGACCACAGTTCCACTACTTAAACAAAATTTCAGTCTCCCAAGTTATTTTATTTGTGCTTTCACTTTGAGACTATCAGTATAGAAATCATCCACTTTTTCCCTTTTGCTTTCTACTTCTCTCTCACCCCTTCTTTTTACTTGTTTATTTGATGAATTAAATTCACAGTCTGGCAAATGCTAGGTAAGCATGTTCTCTATCACATCCTGAGCCCCTACTTTTTATGTCTGAGACAGGGTCTTATGTACCCTAGCCTGGTTTCATACTTAAAATCCTCCTGCCTAGGCCTCCCAAATACTGGGTTTATGAATGCTGAATTTATGGGCCTAGTTCCCTCTCGCAGTCTCTGTCTCTCTCTTCCTCCCTTCCTCCTCCTCTCACCCCTCTTGCCCCTTCTCAGTTCTCTCCTTATCTCCCTTTTCCCTTCCTCCCCCTTTCCCCCTCTCTTCTCTCCCTCCCTTTTCACTTTCCCCAACCCAACTTTTTTTTTTAGACAGGGTCACAATGTAATGCAGGTTGGCTTTGACCTCAGATATGTAGACCAACCTGGCCCCAAACTTGTAGTCCTCCTGCCTCTGCCTTTGGAATACTGGGACCCCAACCTCTGTTTGTTTGTTTTTTGAGACAGGGTCTCACTTTGTAGTTCAGGCTGGCTCTGAACTCATTATGTAGCCCAGGCAAGCCTCAAACTCCGCAGACCTCCTGCCTCTGCCTCCTGAGTGCTGAGATTACAGGTGTGAGCCACCATGCCCAGCATTGTGGCATGTGGTACTGACTGCAGGTGGGCGTGAGTCACCATCCCCCCCCGTGTTGTTGTATGTGGTTACCAGGGATCAAACCAGGGACCTTGTACTTGCTAGGCAGGTGCCTGAACCACTGAGCTAAATCTCCAGCCCCAACCTCTGTGTTTTCTTGTTGTTGTTGTTGTTTTTTATTTTTATTTTTATTTTTTGAGACAGGGTCTCGCTCTGTTTTTTTTAAAAAAACAATAGGAGTAGAGGAGGTGAAACGACTGCCCCAAAGCCATCAGTTTGTACAATCAGAGTTTAGCCCTCCCTCTTTGGATCATATCTACCACATTGTTCTCCCTTGTTAGGGATCTGGACTTTTAAGAGTACCTCTTGCCTCCTTCCCTCACAGAGAACTCATTTTGGAGGATGAATTATTTTTTAATTCATCACTTAGTTATTGAAATCTTTATATATGTCAGGTAGTGTTTTAGGGGGTAGTGATGCATCAGTAAACAAAAAGGTCTTTGCCCTTGTAGAGCTAACATCGCAACAGGGGTAGAAAGACAGGTAATATGCAAATGGGTGAATAAATTCTGGATGATGTGTCCCATGAAATTATTAAAAATAGCCCTGCTCTTATTTCTCTTGCCAGTGGGAGGCACATCTCCCACCTCCCAAGTCTTCATCAGGAAAAGTCTTTAACGATTGCTTTACTAATATGCTAGGTGTCCAGAGACTCAGAGCATTCCACTTGCACAGCAGTTTACCTGATGGTGGCCTGCAGCTGCACTCCTCATGCTTGGAAATGAACAACTGCAGTGATCATCTCCATTTGGGCTCGTTGCCTGCCCAAAGTTTGGCTGGAAAGATGAGCTTTCCTCCACCTTTCTCTGCTGCAAGACATACCTGTCACTACATCCATCCCCTTGTCATCACAGTTCCCAGCTGCTGGATCTGCTTTTCCTTCCCTCCTTTTTGCTTTCCTGTAGAGGACAGTCCTTAGGGAAATGATTTTCATTTTTTCCTAGGGATTGCTGGAAGAGAATTAGTACGGATGACAGAGGCCCCTTGTATGTCACGTTTTTGTAAGGACATGGCTGACTTACCCACTTCCAAAGGCTTAGTTTATGAACATCCCATACGCTAAAAAAAAGGAAACCAGAGTATAATTGCTAATAAAAAGATTTGTAACAAAAGGATTCACCTCAGCACCAAAAGAGAAAAAAAAAAGGATTCACATTTATACCTCTTCTAGCTAGAGATCCTGGTTGTCCTTTAGTGGTTCTCAGGGTTCTTGACAGTTTTAATTGGTCTGTGACAAAATAAAGAAAATTTAGGGTATTGATGTAAGTTTTTCTAAAATGTAGTTCAGTATATTAAATTTAAAACAGTGCTGTTGAAATTATATGAAACAACCTATGAGTGATACCTATTGTTTTTTTTTGTTTTTGAGACAGGGTCTCATTTTGTAGTTCAGGCTGGCTCTGAGCTCACTATGTAGCCTAGGCAAGCTTCGAACTCAGCAATTCTCCTGTCTCTGCCTCCCGAGTGCTGGGATTACAGGCATGAGCCACCACGCCTGGCACTGTGGTATATATTATTGATTGTTGGTGGGCGTGAGTCTCCACGCCCAGCATTGTATATGGTTACCAGGGATGAACTCAGGGCCTTCCTTGCACTTGCGAGGCAGGCACTGGAACCACTGAGCTAACCCTCCGGCTCAATACCTATTGTTTCTTAAAGAGAAATAGAATAATAGAAAATAGTGCAGCTGGGCAACCTGGTGAATCCCTGTAATTCTATTCAAGAAAATGACGCAAAACCGGGAGTGGTGTCTCATGCCTATAATCCCAGCACTCGGGAGGCAGAGGCAGGAGGATTGCTGAGTTCGAGGCTTGCCTGGGCTACATAGTGAGCTCAGGGTTGGCCTGAACTACAAAGTGAAACCCTGTCTCCAAAACAAAACAAAACAAAACAAAAAACCAAAAAAGAAATTGAGGCAAAAGAATTGTAAGTTCAAGATCATACTAGATAATAACTTAGCAGGATTCTCCCTCAGGGGAGGAGATTTAGGCTCTCTGCTCAGTGGTAGAGCCCTTGCTCAGTGCACGTGAGCTCCATGTTCAATTTCTAGCACCGCACCAAAATCAAAACAGAAAAAGAGAAAATATCAGTGGATCACATATAGTAAGGGTAATTTTTTTTTTTTTTGAGATAGGGTCTCGCTTTGTAGTTCAGGCTGGCCCTGAGCTCACTATGTAGCCCATGCTAGCCTCGAACTCATAGCAATCCTCCTGCCTCTGCCTCCTGAGTGCTGGAATTACAGGTGTGAGCCACCACGCCCAGCATTGTGGTGTGTGGTACTGATGGCTGGTGGGCGTGAGACACCATGTCTGTTATTGTGGTATGTGGTACTAGGGATTAAATTTGGGACCTTGCATTTACAAGGCAGATACCAGAACTATTGAGCTAAGTCCCTGGCCCAAGTTCTTCCCATTTTTGACGATTAAACTGCTCTCTCTTATCTTTTTCTCTCCATATATATATTTTATATAGTATTAAAAAATAAAAAATAAAACCTCAAGTCCCTACTTACCAAAATGAAACATGAGGGCTGAAGATTTAGCTGCGTGGTTCCGGCACCTGCCTAACAAGCACAAGGTCCCTGGTGAGTTTGAGGCTTCCCTGGGCTATATAGTGAGCTCAGGGCTAGCCTGAACTATAAAGTGAGACCCCATCTCAAAAAAAAAAAATTGTGGCCGGAGGGTTAGCTCAGTGGTTCCGGCGCCTGCCTCGCAAGCGTAAGGACCTGAGTTCGATCCCCGGTTACCACATATAATGCTGGGCATGGTGGCTCACGCCTGTAATCCGAGCACTTGGGAGGCAGAGACAGGAGGATTGCTGAGTTCGCGGTGGCTTGCCTGGGCACCATAGTGAGCTCAGGGCCAGCCTGAACTACAAAAGCAAGACCCTGTCTCCAAAAAGCAAAAAAAAAAAAAAAAAAAAATTGTAGGGCCGGAGGGTTAGCTCAGTTGTTCCGGCGCCTGCTTCACAAGCGCAAGGTCCTGAGTTCGATCCCCAGTAACTACATATAAAGCTGGGCGTGGAGACACGCCCACCAACAATTAACACCGCATACCACAATGCCAGATGAGGTGGCTCA
>PVIC010039743.1:0-16974 GCA_004025085.1 Thryonomys swinderianus | reverse complement strand
TTGATAGAGGCCAGAAAAAAAAACTCCACATTTTAGGAAGAAGCTTAACTTTCCAAAATTACAGAAGAAGCTATCAAAGAGTATGCCTTAAATTTAATGTTAGAAATATATCTTGCTGGTTAGTACTCTCTTGCAAAGACAGAGTAAGAGAAGTCTGAGTGTTTTAATTACAACAGCGATTTTATAGCAAGTTGTAATAAAACTGGGGTGTTCCATAAATTTCCACATTATGACACAATTTTAAGGCACTATTAATTCACACCTTGTTAAATGTTAAGATTATGAAATTAGAGCTTATTTTTAGAAATAGAGAACTAATTTTCTTCAAGTTGTAAATTGTGTTACCCTGGAAAGGAAGAAAAAGACTAATGACACTACTTCATGCCCAAATATAGTAGAACCAACAGTTGAAACTTATCTTCCTCCAACTTTGCCAATGTATATGATTCCTAAGATGTCCACCCTCCCTGTTTACTGAGCTTGGCCTGACTCCCCTTCGGACTGCCAATTCCTTCTGACACAGCCAAAAACTTACGGCAACATTACTAGAAATGGTCAGTTTCTTTTTTCTCTCCATGGAAATATCTTATCCTATTCTTTTCTTTTTAATTTGGGAAGAACTTTCTTCCAAGATTGTGCCTATTTGACAGTTTTGTCTTCGTACTTAACTGTGCACCTCTCATAAAAGTACTAGAAGAATGCCGGGTGTGGTGGCTCACGCCTGTAATCCCAGCACTAGAAAGGCAGAGACAGGAGGATTGCTGAGTTCCAGGCTTGCCTGGGCTACATAGTGAGCTCAGAGCCAGCCTGAACTACAAAGTGAGACCCTGTCTCAAAAAAAAAAAAAAAGTACTAGAAGGAAATTTATTAATTTAATATAAACTATATCGACACACATAAATAATATAATCATATAATTAATACACATTACATTAATATAGTATAATACAATTATAAACTATGTAATATAGTCTATGATATTTTCAAATTCTGCATTTCATTCATCCAGCCACTCTTTCACAGTGGAGAATTTTGGGCTTTGACTTAAACAAACCCTCACTCTCAACTGACATCACTGTTGGGAAGACATAAACAAGTAATTAGACATAAAATAAAATCTAGAAAATTGTCACAATGAATACAAGACACATGTCTCAGATCTGAAATATAGAGATCACGTTTTAAACACAAGTAGAGACAGGAAATACTCCACAGAAGTGAATTTTAAGCTGAGACTCAAAGGACAGGGAAAGGACAAGGAAAGAGGATATTTGAAGTATGTGAGCCAGTGTCCATCAAAAGCGAGGGGTCTCCTCCGTGTGGAGCCATTCCTGGGTAAGCTGGAAATGTCTGGCTCCTGTGATAGGCCTGGTAGTTTTTAAAGGTTTTGTTGTTGTTTTTTCATCACAGTGAGAGAATAAATCAAGAGCAAATGTAGAAACCAGGAAAGTAGTCAGTAGATAAAAGTCTGGTGTGCATCAGGGTGCTCTGGGTGTGAGGGCAGGGGATGGAGCGTGGGATTTGTGTGTGGGTCTCTAGAGAAGTAGGTAAGAAGATGAGAGTGAGGAAGGGGGGAGGGGTGAAGGGCAACTTGGAGGATCTTTTCTAACAACTAAGTGAACAAGAGTACCACAGACGGCACCCATAATGTATCTGGGAAACCCAGGGTATTTGGAATATGTTGGGTGCCTCGAGTTGTGTGAGACACCTCTGAGATATTCAATGTGGATTTCGAAGATGCAGGTGGTTATTAACCTTGATTTAGGAGAAAAAAATTAGCTAAAGATATAGTAGTAGACAATGCCAGACGTGGTGGCTCACGCCTGTAATCCCAGCACTAGAGAGGCAGAGACAGGAGGATTGCTGAGTTCGAGGCTTGCCTGGGCTACATTGTGAGCTCAGGGCCAGCCTGGACTACAAAGCGAGACCCTGTCTCAAAAAAAAAAAAAAAAAAGATATAGTAGTAGTTAGGCCTGGCGCATACCTGTAGTTCCTACCCTCTGAAGGCTTGAGACAGGAGGATCAAAATTTCAACCCTGGTCTGGGCAACTTAATAACTTCAAAATTTTTAAAAAGTTGAAAAGAGGAGACTTTAAAAAGTCATGGGGGGTGTAGCTCACTGCGATGGTCCTGGATCCAATCCTCAGCACCATGGGGGAGAAAAGATGTAATTAGCATCTATTAGATTATAGATGGTATCTACACTCATGGGAATGGATGAGACCATGAGTATATATAAGAATGAAAACAGTTCTTAGGACCTAGCGGGGAGAAACTTCAATATTTAAAAGATAAATGAAGAGGGAGAATCAGGCATTTACTCTGTCTCCAGATGGAAATAGCAGAACTGAGAAAATTGCATTAAAATAAACCAAACTTTCTCTCTGCAAGGATGTGTCTTAATTGTAGATGCATGAAAAAGTAGAAGCCTAATCACCTATACCCACCAGCTATTTGGGTCAGGTTCTTTAATGTTAAAATTATGTATGAGAAGCTGTGTTAAAGTTGGTAACAGGCTCCAAATATAACATATCTTAAGTGTCCATGTTTATTAAGATTTCCATAAAATCATTTCTATTTTTATTTATTTTGTCTAGATGTAGAGCAGACAGCATGTCACATTTCACAGAGGGCCAAAGTTCCTGCTGTCTAGTGTATACAGATTTGTGAATTTCAAATGATTTGAAGTTCATAAATATCTTCAGTCTGTTTGTTCTGTCTTGTTCAAACCTGGAAATCATGCTTTTGCAGTTTTACACATTTCTTGAGAAGAAATAAATGTTTAGATTTCCAGCTAGATGTAAAATTGTCAGGCAGAATGCAAGTTAAACATTCAGAGAAACAAAGGTAACACATTCACAGAATATTAGAAAATAGTTTTGATAGTCTAGGCAAATGCACTCAGAGTGTTTTGTTTTTAATTAAGGCAGCAAACAAAAAATACATTTTAGGAAAATTAATGAATATTATGTGTTTACAAATAAAGTGAATTCCACCTTTATGGGGGGGGAAGGTACATGTGAAATATTTATCAGTGATACGATAGTAACTAGAAACATCACGTACAGATAAAAATAGATGCAGATGTTTTGATGAATTTTGTCTCCTTTGCCTTGACCATGGTGATCTGATTATTCACACCTGCCAAGCTGATCAGTAAGGGCGTCAGCTCGCCCTTGCATGCCAAGTACTATTTTCAGACCCTTGAGTTGTCTTCTGAATTCAGTCCATTCTGCATGCTTCTGACGTGCCCCTTGCATATAGACCACCCTTTCAGCCAGTTTGCTGAGTCCGCATTTATCTACTCGGCTTTCAAGTCTTGCTGTGTATCACTTTAAATCTATTTCTCATGCCCTTCCCATTGTAATCTCGACTGTGTACATAGCATGACTAATTTACTCATGTATTTCTTTGCTATGTATCATAGGTGCTAGCAGGGACCTTCCAGAGAAACAGAACTAATCAAGGCTGGACAAGTCCTCCACTGGACCTCCGAAAACTGGAGAGCCAGGAAGACCACAGCTGCTCTAAGAAGCTGGAAACCTCAGAATGAGAAGGAAGCCAAGATTCGTCCGAGATCTGTCCAAGACCAAAATCTGCCTGAAACTCCCGTGGCACGGTGCTGGTGCCAGTTTGTGCTTTGAAGCTGAAGAACTGGGTCTCTTACTTCCAGTGGAAGCACCAGCGGCAAATGTGCCTCTTGAAGAAGGGAGACCGAGAGCCAGCATGCAAGTTTGTTCTTTCCTCCTGCTTCTTCCTTCCACCTGGTCTAGGCTGTCCGTGCTCTGCGTTTAGGTTAAGGCCTGGCTTCCCACTGTCTCTGAGCTGCGCACCAGTCCTCTCTGGAGACACTCTCATCTATTCACCCAGTGATCCCCAATCCAGTCAAACGGATACAACAGCATGGATTTCCTATCTTAAAACACTTCCCCTACATTTCTGCCTCTGCATTATGGCCATCCCACTGTGACCTCTATGCAGTGACCTGTATTCCCTTGAACACAAGAGAAGGGAAAGTTGCATTTTATATGTCTTTCCCTCCTAAATGTTACCTAGACTTGTGCCGTAGTAAACATCCTGATAAATTATAGTAGGTTATCAATAGATATTTTTGGTAAATTAGATAATTAGGATGCAGAATATAGATCAGAAAGGTTCATTAGATCAGATTTGAACCTGAGTGTATCGGCTTTCAAAACGCTTCAGCACTCTGTTAAATTAACTCACACAGAATAGTGTAGGTAGTCACTCTTGGGTTCCATTTCTTTTTCTTCAAATACTTTCACGAATACAAATTTCCTGGTCAGTCCCTGGCATTTCACGAACAAAAGTACCTCTAATTTATGTAGTTTGCAGGGAGAGAATTTCATTTCAGGTCCTGAGTAATTAATTGGCAAGCCTGGCAACCATACTTAGGTGACAGACTTTGAAAAATACTACCTATGTATTCCGACTTGGCTTGTTACCTAGGCTGTTTCTGGGACTGCAGAGGTGTTGACATCTCACAGTACAGTCCTTATGCATTGTTCAGAGACAATGTTTCATAAAATGGAAGCCTGCAGTGAATAGTAGGGGTCTTTCCTGAGCAGACTTGGCATCCAGTGGTAACCCCAGGAAGTGGGCAAAGGCCTGCTCCTTTGCTGCCAGTAGGAAAAGCTCTGTGGGGAACCTCAGCCCCAGAGCTCTGAAGAATCAGCCCAGTAGGGCTGCTGTTGGGTCCTGCCCTTTGGAGTCCCTTATGTGTATAGTTCTCACAATCAATCATACATCTGTGTACATCAGTCCCCAGTTTGGGTCTGTTTTCTGGGATTAAGCTAAGGTAGCATTTACTCATATCCGGATTGATAACAGCTTGGTCTCACTCCTGCTTCTTGGTGGGAGAGATCTCTAGGTGCAATACTTTGTACTGTGCATAATTCAATTTCTTATTTCTTTTTATGTCTGTTTTTTTACTTGTCTCTTGAACCTCATCAAAATTAATCTCCACATTTTAGGGTTATATGAAAAGGTCATTTATGGTTCTTGTGCCTTTGGAAGCATAACCTAATTTAGAAGAAACAATAGTTGAGTCAGAAAACTTGGACCTTATATATTTTATAATTTTTCTATTCCTCACTTTCTACTCATGAAAGTCTACATGGACTTCTAATGGATTTCTAATGATGTTTCAAAGGAGATTTAATATCATAAAATTAATTTGTAAATTACACATAGGTATTATTTATAAACATAGTGCATTTAAAAAAGAAATATTACCAGACATAGTGGTACATGCCTAAAATCTTAGCACTTAGGAGGCTGAGGCAGGGGGATTGTGGTGTGCCTGGGATACATACTGACTTCAAGCCCAGACTGAACTGCACAGAGAGATCATGTCTGTGTGTGTGTGTGTGCATGTTTGTGTGTACGTGTGTGTGTGTGTATATACACACACATTTATCTATATACTATTATAATAATTTTATACATATACATAAAAAATTAATGTAGTCGGTACATTTTTCACATTCATGCCCTTAACCCATTTCTTTTTTATAATACAAATTTGTGTGAGTTAAAATTATATAAATTTTAGAGTCCCAGAAGAATTAATAATTGTATATTTCAATTTTATTTCCCCCCACAGATGGAAATTGAACTACTGTGGTTGTTATGATGTTGATGTTTTGTTTATTATATAATTAGCTCTGATGTTATTCAGAGAATCCAGAGCTGTTTATTAATTTTTAATTTATTAAAACAATTATAATTTTGCAAAATTATTTTTGATATGTAGCCCATTCAGATTGTTAATCATTTTATCAATATTATTATTTTATATAATAATATTAATAATTAATAATTATTCCCTGCTACATTGTATCTATGATTTATGTTTGGTTTCTTTTCCTTTTCCTTTTAAGTTAAAGTTTGTCATGATCAGCTTTTATAACACCAGACTGATGAAAAGAGCATACAAACCTCCCTTTGTGTGCAATTGACATAGTACTAAATACAGACTAATTAAGCAATCTGAGAGCTCAGCCAATGGTCTTTGTATCACTGCCACAAATCAGTGTGTGTGTGTGTGTGTGTGTGTGTGTGTGTGTACATCTTAAAGAATGGTATTTTCACATTACCATAAAACATTCTGCATAAGAAAATAACTCATGATATGTGGGTGAGGGAATTATGGGGCTGGTAATAGCTGAATTCTGTCTCTGAGTTTTCTAGTCCCATAATTTTATTTGACATCTCTAAAGCCAATTTTACTTCTTTCTACAGTCATAAATAAGACAATAAGCTGGAAAAACTGAAGTAAAAAAGGTGTAGAGGAGAGAAATAACATATATGTAATATATACATGTAGGTATATATATGAAAACTTCCAGGAGGGAGGAGGAGAGGAGTCGTCAGCGCTTAGGGTGTTCGGGGTGCTCAAAGTACCTGTCCCCTGCCTGCCCGCTCCTTCTGCAGCTTTCACCAAGTCCTGCCCTGAAGGAAGACCCCTCCCCCTCCGCCTGGCTCCGCAAAGAGTTCTGGGAGGAACTCTTGCCTACGCCTATTGGAGGGATAACAATGCTTTCACAATCTTCTCAGCCCTAGCTGCAGTGACCCTGCATAAGACATCAGAGAAAACATATTTACTTCAATTTGCATTCTTTTTCTTTTCTGATTATCCTTTCTTATTTTTAACAAGCACATATTTAAAATTTAGATCATCTTTTTCTATGACAATGCAAAACATTCACAATTCATGCAGTCAGCAAATGTGGATGTTCTGGGCAATGCCTAATCTTTTGTTTTCACATATGGTTAAGAAAGGAGCCATAAGATAGCTTTTCTTTGAATTTAAAAGTCAGCAGAGTCCTTCCTTTGTCCTCAAACAGAATAACTAAAAATTTGAGAACATTCAATATTTTATCTCAAGAAGTTAATGATTTCGGGATGAGTAGCTGCACAGCTACAGCTGAAGGAGGCCAGGTGGAGTGTTTGCTGTCCTCTGACTGAAAATTTCCACCTGAAAGTTGTTGGCACAGAGGTTGGCACAGAGGGAAGGGGTTCCCTGTAACTTGCATTCTGACTTAATAGCCTGAGGAAGCAATTCTACTGTCTTAGTCTGTTCCTGCTGCTATATAGCAAAGTGTCACAGACTGGGCAGCTTACAAATAATAGATGTTCATGTCTTATAGTTCCAAGAGCTGGGAAACCCAAGATGGAGGTGCTGATTGGTTTGGTGTCAGTAACAGCCCATTTCCTAGTGCATCAGGAGCCTTCTCATGCTAGTGAGCAGCCAGGGGTTGTCCGAGGCTTTTTTCTAAAGGTACTAATATACTTTATGAAGACTCTGCTCGGGTGGTATAATCATTTCCCAAAGTCCCATCTCCTAGTACTATCCTATTGGCAATTGTGCTTCAAGACATGATTTTGGAAGGACAGAGACATCTAGAGCAGAGCAGCTGCCAGTGTTGCAACCACCAGGGAAGCTGCAGAAATCTACTCTTTGATAGGAAGGCAGAGTGTATCAGCTAATGTGGGCATTGACTCCAGATTCCAGAGGTGATTAGACATTAACAGTGATAAAGACCACAGAAAGCACAGTGACAGGGCTTATGAAGAGAAAGGCCATGTTTCAGTTAAACAGCAAGAATTTAATTAATGGACAGCCGAAGCCAGTTGACATTCCTGTTCCTGTGTGAAGAAAGAGGGCAGAAATTCAAGTCAGTACCCAGTTCTCCAGTCCATCTCCACTCCACTGGACTCTGAGACCAGATAATTATATTCCTTTTTTCCTTTACAAGTTATCATTTATCACAAGGCTGTATGACCTTTCTTGTCAGTGCAAACAACAGAAAGGGCTGGGGAGTAAGTGACCAGGCATCACAGGCCTTCCCAAACCATGGAAATTATATATTTCAACCACTCATCCTGAATTTTTTTAATGCCAAGCTATGCTGCTTGGCTGTCAGAGCAGTGAAGTGAAAATAAATTAGAGGCCAAATGCTTAAACCCTCAAGAAATGTCATGGACAAGCAAAAACAAGTACAAGGTTTGCCCTATTATATTTTTTAGTGTTTAAATATATAGATTTTCTTATCACTGCATTGAAAATGGAATCAGTGACCTATCAGACCAAATGCTCATGTTCAAAAAATGCCTTGAACTTTAAATAAACTCCATATTCTTTCCTTTTGAGTTAATTTATTTGCAGATGTGTTACATTACTTGAGAATATATATGTAGCTGAAAAATACAGAGAAGGGCAGGACTGATCCTCATTTTCTGACTACTCAGACATCATTGAACAGACAACATAGCTTTCAAAAGAAACATGGACTTCTCTTTCTTATTCACTTCAGGGACAGAGAAATAAAATTGAAGGCAGAATTCAGTTTCCTCCAGTGACTGCAAAATAGCCCTTTAAATCCTGTAGTGTTTTGTTTTTGCTTCTGTTTTGATTTTTCCCTTCCTTTTTCTTGGCAGGATTGTGAATCTGTAAGTAGCTAAGTCCTGCTACTTCCCTATTCCAGCACTATGAGCAGTATCGATGGATTAACTGGCTGAGCAGCTATGGGGAATTCTCATCGAAAGTTGGACTAAGTAATTTCCTGCTCCATTGTTCGATGTATTTTCTTGGCCCATGTCGGTTTACCATTTGAATGTCCCCTTGTGGCAAGGTGGAATCTCTTTCTCTAACTCTGGACACTAGAGAGTCAGATAGTTAATGGGCTACAGCCAAAGAAAGTAGTCATTTTAATGAGAGAGAGAGAGAGAGAGAGAGAGAGAGAGAGAGAGAGAATGTGTGTGGTGATTTTAGCCTCTTGCACTCCTGAAGACCTAATGTCTCTTTGCTTCTCTCCTACCAGACGGCTCTTTTCTATTTTCAGTTTACTATTCTGTAGATTTATATTGCATTTTGACTTGCATATAAAAAGAAATATTAATTATCATGGATGAGGTTCTGGTTTGAATCTTAAATTTCTCCAACAGACTAATAGTCTAAAGTCCAGATCCCCAGAATAGGCACCAGTGGGAGGTGGTGGAACCTTTAGGAGGTGGGGCCTGGTGGAAGGACGGTAGGCTGTTCAAGGTGCACCCTTGGAGGCGGTGCTGTCTTCCTTTGGTTCTCGCCACCAGAGTTGAACAGCTTTGCTTTGGCACATGCTTCCACCATGTTGTTCTGCCTCTCTGTAGAGCCCAAACAAATGGAGCCAAGCAACCATGGACTGAACTTGTAATCCACCCTGGTCTGGTTACTGTGCCGTCTTTGTCCTCTGACAGCCTCCGGAGGGTGAGCAGGGACGCGGAATCACGACTCCCAGACTCCATGTCGGTTGAGAGGCTGCTGCTTCTTTTATTATGGAAGTTCCAGGCATTTATATAGGTTGCTTTGGGATGTGATTGGATGAGAGGGCGGGAGCAGTGCTCACGGTGGGGTGTGATTAGGCGGAAGGGTGGAAGTAGCATTTAGCAATGCATCAGTCACCTGCGTCACCTGCTTCTGTGCGTAGCTATGGTTTCTTAAAGGGGCATGGCATCTTTTCGTCTGCCAAGAGAGAGAGAGAGAGAGAGAGAGAGAGAGAGAGAGAGAGAGAGAGAGAGGGATAAGTGGAAGCACCTGGAGAAAGGGGTTTGGCCACATGAACTCTCTGAAACTGTGAACCAAAGTAATCTTTCCTTTTAAGCTTTTGCTATCGGCATTTTTTGACAGCAATAGAAATCTTGCTAACATAGATGATTAGAAAACACAAGTTTCAAAAATTATATATTTTTAAGAATCTTTACATGTTAGAATATTAAAGATAATATTCACATTGAATGTTGAATTTATGTCAGATAGCCAAACATAATGATTCATAGGTTATTTAACTATTTATTTTTTCTTGTCAGGATTCAGGAGTTCATTATCTGTCTTTCACATTTTTAAAATGACTTTTTTTTTTTTTTGAGACAGGGTCTCGCTTTGTAGTTCAGGCTAGCCCTGAGCTCACTATGTAGCCCAGGCAAACCTGGAACTCAGCAATCCGCCTGTCTCTACCTCCCAAGTGCTGGAATTACAGGCGTGAGCCACCACATCTGGCAGTTTGGTATGTGGTACTGATTGCTAATAGGCATGAGTCACCATGCCTGGTATTGTTGTATGTGGTTACCAGGGATTGAACCAGGGACCTTGAGCTTGCTAGGCTGGTACCGGAACCACTGAGCTAAATTTACGGCCCTAAGATGACATTTTTAACTCTCTCACAATGACAATTATAAATTTTAGACTGTGCTGATGAAATAACCATATGTACTTATAAATAATCCATCTTAGATTACTTTTATTAGCAAAATTAAATACTACTGCTAAGTGTGTTGCAACAAATTATCATAAGCCAGGCACAAAATTGCACTCTCTCACAATTCTGAAGGTCAAATGTTGGAAATGAAGATGACAGCAGGGCCATCCTACCTTGGAAGACTCTAGAAGAGAATTCTTGCTTGCTTTTCTTCTAGCCTCTTGGGATAAGCTGGAACCCCATCCACTCCGTAGCATTTCTAAGTGTACTCCAGTTGCCTCTGGGTCGTCTCCTTCTTGTGTCTCAGCCTGTGTTTTTTTATTGGCCCTTCAATAAATATAAATGATAAACAGTTATCATATAATTTAGGGCACATAATCTAGGATCATCTCATTTTAAAGTCTTTGCTTTCATTATATTTGCAAACACTCAGTTACAAATTGTGTCATGCTTGGAGGTTCTAGGTGGATATATCCTTGGGGATCAGCTTTCAGTTCACTGCGCAGGGAAAGCTACAAAACTCAAGCAAAGAAAAGACACTTGGCCCTCAAAATCCACCAGAAAGAACAGTTAGGAGGGGCCTTGAAACTCTTGCTCTCAGATACCCTCCCTCTCCTCCTAGGCCATCTGGATCCTTATCCTGTTTCTTATTCCCTGCGAAGTCAGCTTCGTTGTTTTTTTGTTGTTGTTTGTTTGTTTGTTTTTGGCTCTTCATATGGTAGAAGAGTAGAAGAGAACCCTGGAGATCTTAGACTCAACAAGATACAGAATGACTAACCTTTCTTAGTCTCAGTTCTACATATTGACAAAACTAATTCCAGAGGCCAGTTTAGATCAAGCTCTCTTGGGTGTCTTCCACTGTAGCTGGGCTGGTAATCAGCTAAATGTGGCTCTAGAAAGAAAAGCAATTCTCAGTACAGCAAAATATCTTTAAATGAAATCTAATAAGCTGAAGGTTAATAAGAGGTTATTATACTTTCTCCAGTGTTGTTCATTAAGGTACCAGTTATATTTAAACAATTCCCAGGCTGTGAAATTAGCTCAGTGGTGCCATGCCTGCTCAACAAGCGCAAGGTCCTGAGTTCACTACCCAGTAAAGAAGGAGAAGGAAGAGAAGGAGAAGAAGAAGAGAAAAGCAGAGAATAGAACTGGGCCACTCTTTGTTGAGTTTAAACTTCTCGAACATCTGTGATCTATATCCTAATCAAGCCCTTTATTTTAGTGTTCTATTATTATATAAAGGACCACAAGGATAATAAAAGTAGTTTCAGTGACTCTCATTGAAAATCTTTAAGAAAACATTAAATTGTATGGCCTGCAATTAGAAATAAACTCAGCTTTCAAGGCTCCTTTGAAGTCTGTGGGATTTTCTGAATGCATCCTAGTGCTGGTCTCTGGGCTCTAAGATATGTGCTGCTTTTCTTCTGGGAAGGGGTCACCGCATGACAATCACAGAGCCCAGACACTGGAGCAGAAGGTGTCTGCCATGGAAGGTGTGTAGCATATTTGTTTGGCGGGCATTAATTACCATGATGAGAAGAGAACTCTTCACAAAACTAAAGATAAGAGAGGAAAATCGGCAGTGATAGACTGGTTGGGTAACAATAAAGCATAAAAATGGGATCACAATTAAGTGAAATAAGCCCTTCTTTCTTCTGAAAAATGTGTAAACATTTAGAAGTATGCAAGCCTGAGTTTCAGATACAAACTGTATGTACAGATGGACCTAGTGGTCAACACCTATGGCACTGCTTCTGTATCTCAAACAGAACCATAAACAACTTTTGTAATCTCAGGGTGAAATCCGGGGATTGGGAAGGACCAACTGGCAAAAACATAAGACATATAAATTTTATGAAATAGCACTGGCACATACAAAGTAACAAACTCTGGCATGAACAAAGACAAGATTGTTGATTTCATACTGCCAAAGTAATACTGTGTTGGAAGAGTATCTTTGCAATTTTGTATCTATTTTGGCAGATCTGTGACTCACATATATTGGTTTAATTGTTCGTATTCCTTATACTGTTTTGAAATTGCAACTATGTAGGTACTCTGATACATACAAATAAATACATGCACACAACAAAAAAGAAGTAATACTTGTGGTAACTATATTGTCTAAGAAAACAATGTTGTTATTGAAATAGGTTTAGAAATTATAAAGGTTTTATATGTAGATGTCTCCCTAAAGTTTCATGCCATTACAGATAGAGCTTTTTAGAGGTGGCTGGATCAAGGGTGTGTTGTGATGGGATTAAGAATGTGGTGCTGACATTGATATATGGTGTGACGCTAGGATTAGGAATGTCCCAGCCCAGGTGTGAGTGCTACCTGCCCTAAGGGTGAGTAACCTGGACAAAATATAAGGGACAGAAGGAGGAATGCTGTTGTCATGTGCTGCTTGTACTTTCAGTGCTTGCTGCCTTTTGCATACCACGAATGAATGGTTCTCCACTGTGAGGCCCCTCCTCCATGCCATTCTGCCTGGGAACCAGCTGATTAAGGACACAATCCATTATAATACATAAGCAATGATAAACTTTGTCTCCTCTAGCCTTAATTATTGGATATTTTGTCTCAGCTATGAGAAAAAAGCAACTAAGGTAGAAGTCAATGAAAGAATATTTGGTGAGGGTTATCTAGTAAATAGGATGATTTAACAATTGCTTGTAATAAATTGATTGCCTTGATAAATTTACATGAAAATACATATCCTGTGGACAGAACTTTGTTTCTCCTTCGTAATTGTGATGCCAAACTCCAATATGGCTCTCTTCAAACGTGAGGTTGTTAAGAGGTAACTGGGGTTAAATGTAGGACTAAGGGTGGTATTCTACTCTGACAGGATTGTGGCCTTGAAAGAAGATGAAGAGAAAAGCATATTCTTCTCCCCTTTATGAACACACAGGAGAAAAGTCATGTGAGGACATGGCACATGGGAATTCAAGTCTACACAAATTGCCTTTCCAGAAAAGCACCTACTAGAACTTGGTTTGGATTCTAAATCCATGAGAAAATAAATTCTATTGTTTAAACCATCAAAGCTAGGTATTTTATTTTTATAGAAGCCCAATAAAATTACTGTGGAGAAACACTGCATAATTACATAGATTTATTTGCATATTTTATGAAAGATTACTTGACATAGTGTTCATGTTAAAGATACCACTTACAGTGATTTTCTCTTTTGTTTGGATGGGTACAGCATTTGATAGGTAATTGGGATTTTTTATAAGCTAATTCTGAATAAATATGTCAATATCACAGACTGTGGGAGGGGATTTAGAGTAGAAGGCAGAGAGGCTATGAAGGTGGAGACACAGATCAGGAACACACAAACAGCCAGCCTTGTCTCCCTCCTCAAGGCAGATATAACCCTGATAAGCACTGCTTTTTGTTTAGAACAAGAATCAAGATAATGAATGATGTCTGTTCACAAGTATGTGCATTTTTAGTCCATTATCCTGAATGACTCTACAAACGTGGGTAGGGAGTGAGAAACATGAATAAAGAGTACTCAGTTTAAGCAAGACCTTTTCCATGGCACTCTCTGTCGTGACCCTCGCTGATCCTGCAGAGAGAGACGAAACACACGGAGCGCAAGCTTGATCTTTGTTCTCTCCCCCACTTCCCGTATTGGGTGCTTATATACATTCTCCTCTCAAGACCCTCCCACCGCCCACAGATATTACCATATAAGGTCTGCAGTTAGTTTGTTTGTGTCAAACAGAGGTTTCTGGATTGCTGCCAGCCACCATCTTGGGGGCAGTCTTTATGGCCCACCACGTTGCCTGCCGCCATCTTGGGGAGCAGTCTTTACGGCCTGCCACAACTCTCCTTTGACCAAACAAATCAGGGGCCTAATCTAATTTTTTATTGGTTATTTACGTCATTTGTTACTGTTACTTCTATATCCATCTTACCATTTCAGTTCTTTGGTCCATTCTGCTTTATGTGCTGGGTGCAAGCACATTTCTAGTGTACTTATTCCATTGGGCCCAATGTGGTTTCACTTTAATGGAGATACTGCAGGCAATTTTTACAAGGACAGTAGCATAGTATTAGGCTAAAAATATGGAGATCTTAATTTTAGTTCCTTCCCGTTAGTGAAGTCTTACGAAGAAAGCACGTAGGACATTGCAGATTGAAGACATGGTGGTCAGTACTGTCAGCTTGATACACGTGAAGGGTTTGAACATAAGGGAGGAAAGAACATATTTGTGAAAGGATCGTTAGAGATTTTTAGCAGTGAAGAAATTTAATAACGGATGTGTAAAGCATTTGAACAATTGAAACTAGGGTAGAAACAACTTGCCAGGTAGTGCTCAATAAATTTAATTTCAAACTCATTGACTTTGTTGCTTCCATTTATGATCTGCAGAAGTATACTTTCCAGATGTTTGTCTTTTACGAGGATGGAGTGAATGTGCTTTTCTTCATAGCTTGAATTTTATTTGCTATTTATGAGGTGAAGTTCTTTTTCTAGCCATGAGGTATACTGATGTGTCCAAAGTTCTTTGTTCGACCCAATAACAGTAATAGACATGACTTCTTGAGTGCTTTTATAAGTACATGGTAATTCACTAAATCCTCACACCTATTCCTTTCTTTTATTGTATCAGGGACTGAATGTGGGACCTTGTGCTTACAAAGCAGGCACTGGAACCACTGAGCTAACTCCCTGGCCCCTCACATTCATGCTAAGGGAGAGTCACTATTGTATCACAACTGAGGAAACTGAGGTTTTTCCCAAGGTGGCTAAAATCTAGTGGGAAGAGCAGAAGGAGAATTTGAAGCTGGATAGTCAGGCTCCAGATCCCCTCCTCCCACCTGCTCTATCAGAGTCACTAGTGGGAAGTAGAAGTTCTGGTTTGTAGCCACCATGCAGACAGTCTCAGAAGAGGACAGTATTATCACATCCGTGCTTGTGGCAGTGACAAGGTTGTATTTTTGTTAATCCAAATCTCATCTTTGAATATCTGGAGTGCATTCTGCTAAAAATGTGTACACTGCCCAGTAATGAAATGGGGTTACATGATTCAGGTAATAGGGCTTTGGCCACACAGACAAATACACCACATCCACTGGCTCACTCTCCTCTAATATGTGAAAATAGACTGTATCTAAAACTGGAGTGCCTAGTTCAGAGCACCTTCTTTGAGCCTGAGCCTCAGATGACATGTGTTAAGCTTCTTTTTGAAGAAAGTTTAATAAGTAATGTTTACCCTCTTCACAAATGTAGATGCACTGTGAGAAGTTGAACAGTGGAATTTCTGATGTGAGGTCAAGTCATACAAGCTTATAGCTTTATGTCCTGGCTGTGAGCCTCATCAAGGTTGTCACCAGAATGGCTGGGCCAAAAATAAAAAGAAGTATCAAGGAAGAAGTGATCATAAAATTCTGATAAAAGTTTAAATTCACTGACAACCCAATAAGAGAAAAGACATTATCATTTGCATATATTAGACCATTATTAAAACACCTTCTCAAGCTTTGAAATATCTATTTAAAATAACTTAATTAAGACCCAATGGTAGCAATTTTCAATTCTAACAATGAAATAATCCATTTTATTATCCTTTTGCATATCACTGTCCTTTAATTTTTAAAGATAATTCTACAATACCTTTAAGACAAGCACTAAAATGCAAAATAATCACTACTGCTTCAATGATAATTTTGCCTTTATTTGAGGACAAAATTCCATTTGTCCTTTATATTATGAGAATAATGGAATGCATAATAAAAATGTCTGTTAATATTTACAGTGATTCAAGTAATATTATGGCACATTAAACAACAAAACTATAAAATTTGAGCTTATCATGATACTTTTTTTATAATATGCCATCCAATTATAGCTTATTTTAAGCATCCTGAAAAATATGACTTTATTATGCCTTTTAGAATGCCTGAAAAGTGTAGAAATATACATATAAAGTAAAACTTCCTGCAAGTCACTTTTTATTTTGCATATTTGGTTGGAGCCCTGTCCCAGCCTTACTTGAACGGTAAGTTTTCCTGAGCTTCCTATTGGAATTCTTTAGATGACAATCTTCTTTAAATTATTTTAGATGATGTGTCTTTGAATCTCAGGAATAAGCCCTCCTTCATCTGAGAAATATCTATGTAGACCTTTTATACTTTTAAATTTGGATTCTTTGTTTTCTTACTAGTGAGCTGAGCTCTTTATGTATATGCTTTGAAAATTAGTCCCTTATCAGATGGACTATCAGATGAATTGTTTGCCCATATTTTCTCTCATTCCATAAATTACCTATTCATTCTGCTGATTCTTGGCTCTGCAAAAGTTTTTATTTGGATATAATCCTATTTGTCTATTTTTTGTTTTTGTTGCTTATGCACTGGAATTAATGACACAAAAATCATTATCAAAGTCAATATCATGGGCCTTTCCTTTATATTTTCTTCTAATAGTTTTGTGGTTTTAAGGTTTTGCATTTAAACCTTTGATCCTTCTTGAGTTGATTATTTTATATGGTATGAGGTAACAATAAGACACAGAAAAGGATAAAAGGTACCAGAAAAAAAGAGATGACTTTTGTATTCTTTTTGTAGGGGCAATAATATATAGGAAAAATGCTCAAAGTCACTAATCATCAGAGAAAGGAACACAGATTAAAACTGAAATAAAAGATCACCTTATAAGAATGGCTGTTAGCAATATACATATATATGTTATATATAT
>PVIC010039742.1:0-16990 GCA_004025085.1 Thryonomys swinderianus | reverse complement strand
GAGCTCAGGGGCAGCTTGAACTACAAAGTGAGACCCTGTCTCAAAAAACTAAAAAAATAAATAAATAAAAGAAGAATGTGATCAAACTGGTATATATAGGAAAAATGAATTCTGAGATAGCTCCTGATGAATAGAGGACAGGGAGGAAAGAAAGGGTCAGGGAGAAAAACAAGGTAGACATAAAGGGAGAGCAAGAAGTTAAAAGGGGGTAGCTCAGAAAGAGCCAGGCAGAGCAGGGACAAGGGACTTGCTCACGGCAGGTGATGCACCAGACAGTGCCCTGTGTTGACCGGTTAGGGGATGTCTTTTGGAGGAGTGCTGTTTGTTGAAGGATGAAGAGGAGTTTGTCATGTTGCTATAATGGTTTTCCAAGTAAAGGACATGGTATCTAAAAAAAGCAAGAGTTTCCCTATTTCTGTTACTCCCAGAAGTGCAAATGGGCAGTGTGGCAGACGAGCAAGGATAAAGCGTACGTGGGCCTGGCATTAGCTCAAGGAGGGCCGAGTTTAGCCTGAGAAGGGACACCCTGGCCATTTGACGTCTATGTGCTGCATATGTCCAGCCCTGTAGACATAAGTGCTGGTGGAAAAGCCACCAATAGTGAGAGATCTTCTGGTCTTACATGCCTAGATTCCAAGTGCTATCCAGATGTATCTGTTATACCAAAGCAGCACCATGCCTTGAATGAATCTACTTCTCTATGCACAAGCAATCTCCTTCCTCCCAAGCCCCAGTCTGAGTGTGCTCATTATCACACTATCAACACTATCACTATCTGAGCAACACAGTGATTTTTAAAAAATCTTACCATATGTCCCCCTTTTTTAAACCTTAAAGGGTAGGAAATGATTTGCAGGTCTTAAAATATGCACTGTAGATTGCCTGTCTAATTTATTAAACTTGCCCAGGGATACTCAAGGTAATTAATGGTAGGAAATTCCACTTTCTTGAAAGAAAAAAAGCCACAGGTGCTGAGAGGATTATCATGTTGGGTTCTTCAGGAACTCTGACCCTCATGGAAATAAAAAATGACCTGGTTATGTGCTGGAGTGAGTCTGAGGCTCAGAGTTCCAGCTTCCTCAGTGTTTGCAGAGATGTAAGACACAATCTGTAGTATTTTGTCTAGAAATTCATTTTGAAACCATAACACAGCCAAACATATGAAACAACTTCATATTTAACACTTCTCTCCCGAATTGTGAGTTGCAAATGAGTGAAGGCCTGTTGTATCTTAGAGATAAGTTATTGAGTAGACAAGTGAAAAACTGAAAAAATCATTTTAGTTCATTTTTTCTGGCTTTGTAAACTGCAGTGAAATAAAACTCATGCAAGAAAAGGTACAGATCATGATTGCATAGGTCAATGAATTTTTTACTAATTGGCTGAGATGTAAAATTCAACCCTAAAGGAACAGAACATCACAGTGGCATTTCTGGAAGCTCTGAGGTCTTCACCACCCTTGTACCTCCTGCTTCTGAGGGGATCACAACCGCATATTAGTTTTGCTTTGTTCAGTGCTATACTTGAGATTCATCCATGTTGAGTATAGTTGTGGTCCATTTGTCCTCATCACAGTCTCATATTTTATTGTATGAGTGTATTGTAACATATCCAAACTCCTGTGAATGACCATTTGGGCTTTTTCTGTTTTTCATCTCTTTTGAACAGTGCTGCATTTTTGTTCACAGCAGATGTGATTTTGTGCACTTAATCTCCCAGAGGAAGATAATCAATTATGTGTATACATAAGAAATTAATTAACTGGGTATGGTGGCACACCTCTGATTCCAGCAGTCTTGGATGCTGAGGCAGGAGCCTCTTGAGTTCTAGCCCACCCTACAAAATTTGGCAAATTAGTGAGACTTCTCTCTAAAAATAAAAAAGTGCCAGGAATGTAGCTCACTGTGAAAGTCCTGGATTGAATCTCTAGTATACCATATGCACCCAGAGACACAGATGCACACAAAGAAATTCACACTTGTTATTTAGAGGTCCAAGTCCAAAATCTGTGGATAAGGACAATACTCTAGAGACCAAGGAAATGTTGCAGTCCAAGTTCAGAGATCATTTGCTGTAGAGTTCCCTATTTCTTGGGCAGAACTCAGGTTCTTTTTTTCTTTTTTAAGACAGGTCTCGCTTTTGTAGTTCAAGCTGGCCCTACCTCGAACTCAGCAATCCTCCTGTCTCTGCCTCCCGAGTGCTGGGATTACAGGCATGAGCCACCACGCCCAGCCCTATGGTATGTGGTAAGTGGTATTGATTGCTGGTGGGCATGAGTCACCATGCCCAGCATTGTATGTGGTTACTGGGATCAAACTCAGGACTTTGCACTTGTGAGGCAGGTGCTGGAACCACTGAGCTAAATCTCCAGCCCAGAGCTCAGGTTCTTTATTAAGACCTCCAATTTATTGGATGAATCCACCCATATGAGGGAGATGGATCTGCCTTACTCAAAGCTTACTGATTTACATGTTGATCTCATCCAGAAAACTTGCACAGAGACCTCTTGGATAGTCTGAAATTAATCATCATCATCTCCTATTGGTTACCTGCTATGTAACCTCCCCTGTGCTAGTGTTGGGTTGGGAGAAGGGAATGGGTAATGTGGTAAAAATGCTTTAAATGTAGTGTAATGATAGAAGATGTAATTTAGGTAGGCCAACAATGAAAGAAAGAGCTATCATTGAAAGGAAGTTATTGCTTTTCCCCAGTGGGTCACATCATGTCATGGAGACCATATGAGGAAGTGCCATTGGGTCAGGGGCAAAAGACAAAAGTAAGAAAGAGACCTTCCTGTAATTTCTGCAGGAATGGATAAGGCAGAGTAAGGAAGCATAAAGCTGGTTACTTTGAATAATGGATTTCAGTAGCTTATGGAGCATAGGGCTGTCCCCAGTTATTTGATTCCTGGACTATGAGGGAAGTGGGCAGCTAGCCTGAGTGGCTTGCACTATGTGAGCTGATATAGATGATTGGGTTATGGGCTGTGGATTGTTTGGTTTGCATCTGTAAAGCATTTTGCTACTTCTAGGAACTAGTTAGGCCTGGGAGGGGCAGTCAGAGCATGAACATACAGAAAAGAAAAGAAAACAAAATGGAGGTAGTGGGATGAAGTTAAAAGAAGTTTGGAACAGAACTCAGGGTACCTCAACTGCTTCATTAGTCAGTAATTCTTATCACATTGTAAAATAACAATGGCCACTTACTGACAAATGGAGGCTTTAAGAAGTTTATCATCTCACTAGTGTCATGTGAGAAACAGAGCTTAGGCTAAAATATGATTTTCTCTGACTTTAAGTTCTTAAACCTTATGGTTTTTTTTCATTGCCTGGTTTGTTCAAAATATTGTTCCTGCCTTTCTAACCTCATAGAATTATTAGAAGTTGATGAGTTTATATAAGTGGATATTCTCTGTAACTGATGGAAAGCTGTACAGATAGAAGGTAAAATTTTTATGAGCATTTATTGCAAAAATGCAACTGTGATTTAACTTTGAAATATATAAATTCACTTAATAGACTCATTGAATCAGGATGTGGAAATCATTTGGTTCTGTATCTGTTGTCAAACATGTAAACTCCAAAACTACTTCTGGAGAACAGATTCTCCCTTAATAGCCTTGTATATTATCACTGTGAGGAGCAAAAGATCAATGGATGTTTATTTCACAGTGACTTTGCTTAGTAAATTCCTTTAAGGTACCAAGTAGCACTCTGAAGATCTGCATATTACTAGTAAAACTTCTGGATTACCTAATTTACCTGAAAGATGTTTGAAATCTGGTTCATTGTATTTTACATAGGTTATCCAGTTTGATGCATTTTGGGACAGACTCAAAAAAAATTCAGACTTCTATGTTGAGCTTGAGGCACTCAGTTAGTTTTCCTTGGGAACTCAAAATGTTTATCATTGGAAAAAATCCCTCAAAACCAAACAAAACTATTTATATCTATCCTTTTATATATTATACAGTCTTTGCAGTTAGTAACAGTCTTGTAAAATTCAGAAGTGGTGCAAAGAGCCCTAAGATGGAGGCAAGCTGCTAGTCTCGTACTGCTCAGCTACAGACTGATTGGATGATCTTAAATGGTTTCTTGATCATTTTGAGTGTCTGTCTTTCTCCTTATAAAAACCAAGTGATTGGGTCTGATGATGTTTCAAGTTCCTTTCAACAGAGACAGGCTACATTCAGTCATGTAGGATTTGGATGGTTAATGTCATTTTGATAGAAGGGAAAAGTACTTATAAGTAGCTAGGAATCTGTTTGCCTTTGATGTCTGGTAGTTAATAAAATGGAGAAAGATTTACATGAATAGCTACACTCATCTTTCACTCTCCTGCCAGCTATCTGCTGATTCCACTTCCTTGGTTAGCCTCGGGTTACTATAAATTAAACTAACTGCTTCTCCCTGGGAATTTCTCTGCTCTGTAAATCAGAACAGGAGGAGAGTGCTCTGCCAAGAGTGTTTCATGGGGGTACTGTTACTATTGGAAAGACAACATATTATCTGGCAACTGCTTCTGAATATCAGTTTATGTCTTGGCAGTTGTTTTCTTAATAATCCAGATCTGTCAAAAACACATAGCTCCCATGGGTTGGATACTTGCCCTGGCTTCTCTGCCTAGGAGAAGCTTATTCATTGTTTTCCTTCTTCTTCTTTTCTATGTGTGGAACAATTAAACATGTCTTCTGAGCCTCCCTTTTTGTATGCAGCACAATTAAATGAACTGACCCATTCCTAGATAATTAGATCATTAAATAACCTCCTTTAAACAAGGAGACAGTTTTGTTCACTTGTAAATTGTGTATTAGTGCTTGTTTTAGTACTGTTTTCTATGTCTCCGTGTATCTGTGCAGTGTGAGCCAGCCTATCATTGTTGGATTGATGCTTATTTTCAGCTTTGAGCTTAAGTAGACATACCCCTACACTTGCAAATAATCATCACCTTTCTTGTTTTAACTGTCTAGTTGAAACTATGAAATTGATCTCAGTGTAACTCTGGATATTCATATCAGAAAAATGACACTTCTGTGCCATCTTTAGTTGCTATGCTAAGCTCAAGGGATTCAAATAGTTATCTCATTAAAACTGAAGGGGAAGGGGAAGTCTCTCAGTGGAAGAGCACTAACCAGGATGAGTAAGGTCCTGAGTTCCATACACAGCTCTTTGAAACAAAACAAAAGAGCCGGGTGTGGTGGCTTGCGCCTGTCATCCCAGCACTTGGGAGGCAGAGACAGGAGGATTGCTGAGTTTGACGCTTGCCTGGGCTACATGGGAGCTCAGGGCCAGCCTGAACTACAAAGTAAGACCCTGTCTCAAAAAAAAAAAATTGAGGCAGTGGCATGGCTACTGTTGGGGGCTTTAGCCAGATTTATGAGAGTCAAAAGAAGAATGATTTAAAATGTTGTGAGTTTGGCAAGAAAGGAAGCTCCAGTAAAGCAGTGGGCTCCAAAGACAGAGCAGAGGAGATTTTGATTGCTGGGAAGAAACAGGAAAATAGAGGGCATCACAAGAAGCCACAGGTCTCTACCCTTTGCAGTCTCAAAGTTGTAAAGATGAACGATTTTCCTTTAAGAGCCAGAAAAGACCATGTTACAGAATGGCTGCAATTTAGGAAAGTTGTTTCAGAATGGTAGTGGCCTAAGAAGTTGTTCCCAAATGGTGGCAATGTAGGGGATTTGTTCCGTAGGATTGGGTTCAGGTTCAGAATGGCCAGTGATCCAGGCACTGGACCCCTACAGCCAAGAACAGAGGGAAAAATGGCTGCTCCTTCCAGCTGGAAGAAGACCTTTGTATCATCCTTGTAGTGATGGTTTTTGGTGCATGTAGAGCGCAACGGTTGTGTGGTCAGGAAAGCTTTCACCTAGAGTTCAGAAGAAGGCCTGGGAGGCCAGGCAGTGCCCGAGAGGTCAGTGCGTGAAGCTGGGAGTATGAAGCCGAAGGTACAGTGGAGACCCCAGAAGTTGGGAGAAGCCAGGAGCATGGATCACCCGAGGAAAACTGCAAGGAGACAGCAGAACCAGACCAAGAGAGAACCCTTGGGAGCTACAGTAACCTTCAGTGCCCCATATGCTACACACAGAACTCCAGGGCATAATGTCGGCTCCGCTGGAGTTTGGATTTACTTTGGTCCCATTCCTTTGTGTCCTCCTGTTTGAGTCTTTTGCATTGATGATGTCTACCTTGTGCCACTGAATGCTGGAAGTGTTTAGCTTCCTTTTCATTTATACAGGTGCTTGCAGCTGTTTGCCTTAAATGTCAGAAGAGACTTTGGGATTTGGACTTTTCCACAATCCTGCAGCTATCTGGACATTGGCAACTCTTGGAGAGGGATTAAATGCTTTATTTATTTATTTATTTATTTATTTATTTATTTATTTATTTATTTATTTATTTATTTATTTATTTATTTATTTATTTATTTATTGCATAAAGGAATATGTATGAGTCGTTGGGGGTCCAGGGGCAGAATATTATGGTTTGTGCTTAGATGTCCCCCAAAGTCTCATGCAGATGACATGGTGGGACTTTATATTTCTTTTCTTTTTTTTTTTTTGAGACAGGGTCTCGCTTTGTAGTTCAGGCTGGCCCTGAGCTCACTATGTAGCCCAGGCAAGCCTCTAACTCAGCAATCCTCCTGTCTCTGCCTCCCGAGTGCTGGGCTTGCAGGTGTGAGCCACCATGCCCGGCAAGGGGGGCTTCATTTTTCAATAGTTGAATCTGGAATGTGTGATGCTGGGATTAAGGGTGTGCAATTACTAAACCATTACACCTGAGTGAGTAGTTTAGTACCGTCCTAATCGCAGTAGTCTTGTTGGGAAAAAGAGGCAGACAGATGCACAGAACTCTCTCCCGTGTTGCCATTGCTCCCACAAGTGGATCTCCCTCTCTCGCCTTGTATGCACCGTATTGTTTCTGCTCTATGAAGCATGTTTGTCACCTGTGTCTTATAGCCAGCCCACTACAAACTGACACCTGTATGAGCTGTGAGCCAGGTAAACCCCTTCTTCTCTGACTTTGGGCATCAGTTATCTTGTCTCAGCAATGAGAGAAGAATAAGTAACACACTGATCTTAGGGCTAATAGAAGTGATACATCAGAATATGAGGAGGACGAGGGCCAGGGCAATGAGTTCTGATCCTATTTGGAGTTATGCCCTACAGGCTATCTTTAATCTTTAACTATGCATTCTGAGAGGTTTTGAGCTCACACATCCATCTCATACTTTCCCATAACCAGTGCCCCCACAGGCACTGGATGTCTGATGTCGCAGGTGAGGCTGGCACATCCACCAAACTGGTGCCCTGGAATGGAAGCTTGCCCAGGGGTCCTTCTTCATCCTCACTCTTCCAACAGCAGCCCGTGGAAATGGGGACCTGGGCTTCAAGCACCTCCTGGGTAAGGCGCCTAAGATCCTATTCCTTGACTGGATAGAGGAGGACACTATGCCCTGCATGTCCTCACCCTGTCTGCGTGCACTGCACTGCTCGGAGGCCAGAGGTGGAGAGCATGGCTAAGAGGCGCCACCCTCTTATCCAGAGCACTGCCTGCTCCAGAAGGTCCCCATGTGGAGGCACTTCTACCTGTAGCCTGTGGAGAGCACTGTGCGAATGAGCCCAGTAGGGTCAAGAAGGGGAAGAACCTGGTCACCAGCTGCCTCCCGCTGCAGGAGAGTACGTCACTTAGGCTTCCTGCCGGCTCTGTGATGTCCTCTCCAAGAAAGCCTTTGGGAGAGTGGCCGCTCCCCAGCCTCATCCCTAAACCAGCTAGCTGAGGACCTGCTGCTTCGCTCCAGTTCTGGGTATGTGCTCCAAAGACATGTCTGCACTGTCATCCTCTTGGGACATTAGTGAGGCCATCAACTGGCAGGCAGAGTCCCAGGAGGGTTGTGTCAGGTACTGTCTTCTCCAGAAGAAAAGCACAAAATGGGAAGAGCTGCAGAGGGAGTGTGAGCTGCTGTTGGATCCACTCACCCAGGACGCGCCGTCCAGGTGGAACAGATCTTTCCACACGCTCCATCGGCTGCTGTAGCAGCAGAGGGCCACCACCGAGATGTCTACTGAGTGCACCTTCTGGGAGCTCGTCAGTGTGATTAGCAGGAGGTCATGCAGTGTGTGCCAGGCACTGAGGCCCACAGAGCAGCCAGCTGGGAGATGAGCACCAGTGTGTCCACTCTGAGCCAGGCCAGCCCCAGCAGGAGGAGGAGGTGCTGTTCAGGAGATGATGGGCATCGGTACCATGCTGAAGTCACAGGAGGAAGCCATGGCCAGCTGCTTATGTGCCATCCTCTACAAGCCTAGGTACATCTTCGTGCTGCTGCACCCTCACTACAAGCCCTTCCTGTTCTGGAGGAGGAGGCAGACAAGTATAGGCAGGACTTCATCGGGGAGGTAAATAAACTTCAGTCCTGAATTCAGCCTCTGAGGACACAGCTGCCTCCCATGGCTGTGGCTCATGGTTCCCATCAGAAGCCTCTGTAGCGGAAGGACCAGTCTGGTCAAGGGGAAGAGGATAGGTGCCAAGGAGAAGTTGCAGGGGGTCCTGGTGCTCGCTTACCTGGAGGAGATGTTGGCACTTGGGTTGGTCAACAGGCTGTCAGTGACAAAATAGGATCATGAGGTTTTAATCCATAACTAAGAAGTTCTTTTAAAAGTTGGTGGTTAGTAATTTGTTTCATTAAAATGGAAAGATATAAGCAGTTTCATTCTGCAGGTTGTGAATTTTTCAACTGTGTAAAACTCAGAAATTAGTGATGAATAAGTGCTTGATTGCCTACTTCTTGGCTGGGGTTCACTTTCTCTGCTGCCTCCCAGAGCCGTCTTGTTAGCTTTACCTGTAGTTGGTGAAAGAAATAATTTACCTGATAATATACCTTAATTGGCTTCTTTCTTGATATCATTTCTTCACTTCATTAAACAGTATTTATTAAATGAACAAATTTATTTGAACACTTGTCTCAGGTCTTCTTTTGGGGAAGCTCAACCAGATTAAAAGTGAGATTACCAGGAAGCAAGGAAGATTTTATGTTACTGCTACAGTGTTCAGTTCTTCCCACCATCTTCTGCCATCTCACTGAACACTCATTCCACGTGACAGCATATTCTCTTTTGCCTCATGGAGATGACTGAGTTCAGAAAGACGTTTCTCTTTAGCTCTTGGCAGAGTTCAAAGTGAAATAATTGACACATTGAGATTAATGCTAAGTTACAGTGCAACAATAAGTAAATCACATCATGCTCAATGCTGGTTTGATGGCTCTTCCTGGTGAATTTCCTGTGAGAGTGACTCAGAAATTTGGCCTGTTTCCATCTGTGGGAAGTGGAGGCAGCTGGCAATGTTAGGAGATAAGGTCTAGTATAGGCCACAGTCAAAGTTCTCTATAAGAAGAGGCTGTGTTCTAAGGGGCATGTGGCAATGAACAAATTCAGAAAGAATCATAAACTGGATCTAATACATTTGGCAAATGAATCCACAGCAAGATTTGTGTTAAACATATATTCCAAGGGTAAAATAGAATACAAATTATGTATCTCATTATATGCCTAATTTAATTGCAGTATGTAAAAAATTCATGCTGTTAGATTCCTCAGACGCCAAAATAGGCCACCTATTATTGTTAGTTGGGTGAGCTAAATATCTAGTATATGACTGTCTGCCAAAAAATGAAACCAGTCGTGTGTCAATTTGTATTTTGTCAAATAGATACATGGTAGTGAGATAATCTTTTGTTCTTCTCTTTGGCTTTTTTTTTTTTTTTTTGAGACAGGCTCTCGCTTTGTAGTTCAGGCTGGCTCTGAGGTCACTATGTCGCCCAGGCGAGCTGCCGCGAACTCAGCAATCCTCCTGTCTCTGCCTCCCGAGTGCTGGGATGACAGGCGTGAACCACCACACCCGGCACTGTGGTATGTGGTATTGACGGCTGGTGGGTATGAGTCACTATGCCCAGCATTGTATGTGGTTACTGGGTTCGAACTCAGGACCTTGTGCTTGTGAGGCAGGCACCGGAACCACTGAGCTAAATCCCTAGCCCTCTCTATGGCTTTTTGAGATAGGGTTTCACTATGTATTTCACACTGGCCTTGCATTCACTATATAATGCAGGCTGCCCTTGAACTTGTGATCCTCCTGCCTAATCTTCCCCACTTCTGGGATTGTAGGTTTGTGCCCACATGCCTGGCTGACTTTTTTTTTTTTAAATTACTCTATGTTTGTAATACATAGTGATGTTCACTTGGGGAATTACTTGTAAGATCTTAATCATTTTTACTTCTCTTTCCTTTTGTCTTCCTCTTCTCTTTCCTTCATCTTCCCCATCTCTATAGTCTACCTTCCTGTTTCCTATCATCTCTCTTTTATTTTGCTCATAAAGTTATTAGTATTTTCTATCTCTCATGTTGTAGAAACTATATGAAATTTAATTTTCTGTGTCTGATTGATTCCACTTAACATTATAGTCTCAAGGTCCATCCATTTTCCTAAAAATAACTAAATATTATCCTACTTTATTGAGGAGTACTCCATAATGTATACATACCACATTTTCTTTATATATATTCATCTACTGATTGGGCTACTCTCATATTTAGTCACTATGAGTAGTTCCATGATAAACATGAGTATGGATGTATCTCTTTAACTCTTTTTGGAAATCTCTGGCCCTTCCACCTACAATGTAAATGTGTCCTGTCTTCCCCACTACCTCACCAGCACTTTTATTTTGAACACTTGATATTAGCCATTCTTTCTGGAATAAGGTGTGATCCAAATGTTGTTTTGAATGTTGTATCTCTAATGGCTAAAGATGCTGAACATGATTAATGAATTATCAAAGTTTAATCAATAAGACACAACAAGTAGGACTGTATCAAATTAAAAAGATTCTGGTTGCACACCAAAGATACAACATATAGAATGGGAAAAAAGTGCCAGGTACTCTTCTGACAAAGGAATAGTGTGTAGAATATATAAAGATCTCGAAAAATTAAACACAAAAGTAATAAAAGGCTCAATCAAAACATGAGGAATTGAAATGAATATAAACTTCCTGAAAGAAGTATAAATGGCCCGTAAGTAAAATTTGAAAAAGTTAAGTATTGTTGATAATTCATTTGTGTCTAGGGATTTATCCATTTCTCTTAGATTCTCCATTTTATTGGAATATGCATTTTCAAAGTAGTTTCTTATAATCCTCTGAACATGTTTTTAATTTCTAATTGCACTTATATAAATCTTTTTTCTTCTTTTTCATACCTTTGGTTAAGAGTTTATCAATTTTTTTATCCTTTTAAAGAACAAACTTTTAAAGAATTATTTTATGAGTACATTTTTATAATACATAATAACCACATTAATCATCATGACATTAGTGTTATTTTAACTTGCGTTTCTTAAATGACCAATATTGTTGAGCATTTTTTCATGTACTTATTGGGAGATTGTACGTCTTCATCTGAGGAGTGTCTGTTTATTTCAGTTGCCCAGTTTTTTATTGGGTCATAAATTTGGGAGTTCTAATATGTTTATAGTTTTTTATATTGTATGGATTTACTCCCCTGAGAAGTAGCTGGCAAATTTTTTCCCATTCTGTAAGTTGTTTCTTCATTCTGTTGGTGGTTGCATTTGAAGAAACTTTGAACTTTGATGTGTTCCCATTTGTTGATTCTTTGTAGTATTTCCTCTGCAGTGAGGGTTTTAGAACCAACTCTTTTTAAATTGAGTTTATTGGTACATGTTAGGGACACATTATAATCACTTCATTGAGAATTTGTACTTGTACATGATATGTCTAGATTCTTTTTTTCCCATTCCCATGTCCCCCCTTCAACCCCCACTCCCTTTGTACATAAGCTTTGTTTGCATTTTTTCTTTCTTACCACCAGTTTTTTTTCTTTCCCTTCTTTGCTTTCCCCTGGCTCTCCCCCTCCCTCCAGTCTCCTTTCTCTTTGAATATTTTCTTTCTACTTCACAATACCTATCATACATTCTGGACCTTACTTACACCTTTAACTTCTCACGCTAGAGAAATGACACAGTATTTACACATCAGCGTGCTATTTATTTCACTTATGAGTATGACATTAAGATGTATCCATTTAGCTATAAATTTCCCTAATTTATGATTCTTTATGTCTGAGTAATGTTCTATTTTATTAAAAAAAAATCACATCTTTTTTATCTAGTCTCTAGTTAATGGGCATTTGGGCTGTTTCCAGGATTTAGCTGTTAAAAATTGTGCTGGTATAAACATGGTTTCACATATGTCACTGTGGTATGATGATTTGAATCCTTTATGAAGATACCCAGCAGGAAAATGGCAGGGTCATATAGGACCTCAAATGCTAATTTTCTGAGGAATCTTCACACTTATTTTTACAATGGTAGTCTGGTGCCAGTCTACATCCCCATCCACAGTGGAGAAAGTTTCCTTTCTCCTCACAGTGCCATCAGCATTTATTATCAGTTTCTTTCTTTTTTGAGACAGGGTCTCACTTTGTAGTTCAGACTGGCCCTGAGCTCATTATGTAGCCCAGACAAGTGTCAAACTCAGCAATCCTCTTGCCTCTGCCTCTGAGTGCTGGGATTACAGGGGTGAGCCACCAGGTCCGGCATTGTGATCTGTGGTACTGATTGCTGGTGGGCATGAATCACCATGCCCGGTATTGTTGTATGTGGTTACTGGGGTTCAAACCAGGGACAATGCACTTTCTAGGCAGGTTTTGGAATGACTGAGCTAAATCTCCTGCCCAGGTTGACTTCTTGATAGCAGCCATTCTTTCTGGAGTGAGCAGGTATCTCAGTGTTTTGTGTATGACTTCAATAACCAGTGATTTTCAAAAAATTTTTATGTGTTTATTTACTGCATGTACTTACTTATCTGACAAATGCCTGTTTCAGATGCCCACTTTTGAATTGGGTCTTTAAATTTGGGGGGGGTGGTCTGGTTTTAAAAAATTCTTTATGCGTTCTAGATAGTTGACCTTTGCCTGAGAAACAGCTGCTAAATTTTCTTCTCCACATTGTAAGTTCTTTTTGCTCTCTTGGTGGTTTGCCTTGCTTTTTAATGAGATGAGATCCCAGTTACTGATTCTTTGAGCTAGTTCTTATAAGGTTTTGTTCATAAAGTCTTTATCTATGCCAGTGTCTCCAAGAGTTCCACCAAACTTATTTTCCAGAAGATTTGGTGTTTTTGCTTTAATATTCACATATTTAACCTACTTGGATTTCAGTTTAGCACATTGTGAAAAATGTAGGTGTAGTTTTAAACTTTGGCAAGGTGAAATCAAGTTTCTCCAGCACCATTTTTTAAAGAGGCTATCTTTTCTTCCTTGAGGGTATTTGGTTCCTTTGTCAAACATGAGATAGCTTCATATAACTGGAGGTGTTTTTCAGCACTTTTCTGGTTTGTTTCATTGATCCTTGGGTCTGTTTCTTAATACCATGCAGTTTTTATTACAGTGGCTTTGTAATATAGTTTCAAGTTGGGGGTTCTGATATCACTTGCCATGTCCTTGTTGCCTAGAATTATTTTTGCTATTCTAGGTCTCTGTGGTTCCAGACAAATTTTTGGATTATTTTTTGCTAGTTCTGTAAAATATACTGTTGGTATTTCAATTGCAATTGTATTGAATCTATATGGCAGTTTTGGGAGTATATCCATTTTGACAGTATTGGTTCTTCCTACTGAGGAACAAGAAATGTCTTTCTGTTTTCTAATATCATCTTTGATCTCCTTTTTCAGAGTGCTAGAGTTTTCAGAGAAGAGGTCTTTACCTCCTTTGTTAGATTGACTCCTAGATATTTCACTTTTTGTACGTTATTATGAAAGGAATTATTTCTCCAATTTCTCTCTCAGAGAGTTTGTTATTCATGTATAGGAAGGCTACTGATCTTTGAGTGTTGATTTTATATCCAGCTACTTTACTGAATCTGGTGATTAAATCTAGCAGTCTTTTGGTTGAGTTCTTGGGATCTGCTTTATAGAGTATCATATCATCAGCAAATATTGACAGATTAACTTCTTCCTTTCCTATCTTTATTTATTTTTCTTGTCTAATTGCTGTGGTTAATGTTTCCAGAACTTTATTGAACAGAGGTGGTGATAGTGGACATCCTTGTCTTGCTCTTCATTTGAGCATGAAAGTTTGCTGTTCTTGAACGAGTGTCCCATGAGAAATGCTGGCCTCATCCATGTGTGGAGTTGGGGGCAGAGTCACTGGTACTCTGCTAATGTCACAGCCAAACTTCCCAGCCTACTCACTGTGGGACAAATGGGGGTGCAGTTGCTGGGCTTCCTCCCTACACGATAGTCCTGCAATAAGTCTGGACCCCACCACTGTGCAGAGACTGGGGTAGGGTCCCTGGGCCTTTGTAAATGTCCCAGGCTTCTTCCTTATGTGATGGTCAGAATCAATTCTGTTTAATTGACCCTTTGTATTGTTTTTAGTCTCAGTTTCATTAATTTCTAATCTGATCTTTATATTTCTTTCCTTCTACAAAGTTTGGATGTGTATTCATCTTGTTCTTCTAGAACTTTGGGTTTCATTGCTAGGTCCTTTATTTAGGATCACTGTACTTGTTTTTTATGTGTACATTCATAACTATAATCTTCCTTCTTAAAGTTTCTTTAATCTTGTCCTATAGGTTCTGGTATGCTGTGCTGTCATTGTTACTTGATTCTATAAGGTTTTAGATTTCTTTTGTCTTTTTGGTATCAGGGATCGAACTCAGAACTTTTTGCTTGCAAGGCAGGTGCTGGAACCACTAAGGTAAGTCCTCAGCCCAAGTTTTAAATTTCTTTCTTTCTTTCTTTCTTTTTTTTTTTTTGAGACAGGGTCTTGCTTTGTAGTTCAGGCTGGCCCTGAGCTCACTATGTAGCCCAGGCAAGCCTTGAAACTCAGCAATCCTCCTGTCTCTGCCTCCCGAGTGCTGGGATGACAGACGTGAGCCACCATGCCCGGGCACTTTAAATTTTTTTCTTGATTTCTTTTGTGACCCACACATTGCCCAAGAATGTATTACATCTTGTCAATGTGTCTGTGTAATTTCTATGTTTTTTTCCTGTTTATTTCTACTTTTATTGTGTTATAATCCAGTAGTATGTAAGAGCTTATCTATTTTTTTGTATTATTTAAGCATGCATTATGGTCTAAGATGAGGCCTATTTTGGAGAAATTTATGGGCATAGCTAAAGAAATATGTATTCTGTTGTTACATGAATGACTTACTCTGAAGATATTTAAGTCTATTTGTTTGATGGTGTGGTTCAACTTTGATATCCCTTTGTTGATTTTTTTTTTTGAGACAGGGTCTCGCTTTGTAGTTCAGGCTGGCTCTGAGCTCATTATGTAGTCCAGGCAAGCCTCAAACTCAGCAATCCTCCTGTCTCTCCCTCCCGAGTGCTGGGATTATAGGCGTGAGCCACCATGCCTGGCACTGTGGTATGTGATATTGATTGCTGGTGGGTGTGAGTCTCCACGCCCAGCATTGCATGTGGTTACTGGGGATCGAACTCAGGACCTTGTGCTTGCGAGGCAGGCACTGGAACCACTGAGCTAACCCTCCGGCCCTGTTGATTTTTTTTTTTTTTTGTCTAGTCAACCCATTTGTGAAGTTCCTCACTATGATTGCTGATGTTTTATCAGACCTTTTATGTCCAGCAGTATTTATCAAATTGTGTGCATTGACATTTGAAACATATATAGTTACAATTGTTATTCCTGTTGAAATATTCCCTCTAATGTTTACTGACCTTCTTTGCCTATTCATCAGAATATTCATTGCTGTAGACTTGAAATTTACTTTTAATGATAAGGTATTCCTGTTCATTTTCAGGCTGTTACTGTATGCAGCGTTGTTTTCTATCCTTTGATTTTCAGTATCTGTATTTCTTTGTGGATGAGATATGTCTGTTGTAGGTAACATATATTTGAGATTTGATTTTTGATCTGATCTTCCAGTCTATGTCTTTTGATACAGGAGTTAAGACCATTTCACTGATAATTAATTCCCAGAGATATGTACTACTGAGTTCTCTTGTTGCATTATTTTTCCATTGCTGATTCTTTTAATTTTTTCCCTTTTTAAAAACTGCTCTCCCAGATGGATGTATTCTTTCTTTTGAGATTTTTTTTTGATATTTGTTTTGCTCTTCCAGTTTAGGATTTGTTTGAATATTTTCAAGAAAAAAATGAGAATTAAATCATTTCATATACTGGTACAAATTCCCAATTTTGAATGTGATCATGATATGTATATACAGTATACCAATAAAGATAAAAATAAACTTAAAAATATTTTTCAAAGCAGTTTTACCCTTACAAAAATAATCCAGAAAGACTGACATAGTGTTGAAGAGTCAACTGGGATACAGAAAATGAAGGGTAGAAAAAGGAAGATGAAAAGGGAGGGAATAACTTAGAAAGCCAGAGAAGTAAATAAAAAAATTGAACAGCACTTGAAAGAAACTAAAGATTCAGTGCTGGGGGCTGGAGATTTAGCTCAGCAGTTCCGGTGCCGTCCTCACAAGCGCAAGATCCTGAGTTCGATCCCCGGTAACCACATACAATGCTGGGTGTGGAGACTCACACCCACCAGCAATCAATATCACATACCACAGTGCTGGGCGTGGTAGCTCACGTCTGTAATCCCAGCACTTGGGAGGCAGAGGCAGGAGGATTGCTGAGTTTGGGGCTTGCCTGGGCTACATAGTAAGCTCAGGGCCAGCCTGAACTACAAAGTGAGACCTGTCTCAAAAAAAGAAGATTATAGACTATTGATATATATATATATATTTTTTGCTTTTTGGAGACAGGGTCTTGCTTTGTAGTTCAGGCTGGCCCTGAGCTCACTATGGTGCCCAGGCAAGCCGCCGCGAACTCAGCAATCCTCCCGTTTCTGCCTCCCGAGTGCTGGGATTACAGGCGTGAGCCACCACGCCCAGCATTATATGTGGTAACCGGGGATCGAACTCAGGTCCTTACGCTTGCGAG
>PVIC010039741.1:0-16981 GCA_004025085.1 Thryonomys swinderianus | reverse complement strand
TAAATACCCAGTCCTGCGGCGGAGCCAGGGTTTGTGAAGACGCCCTGATTCAAACTTGGAAGCATGCTTTGCACCCACTGCGCCTCGCTTTCGCATCATCACAAAGACGGAAGATCACACGCCGGTACCGTGAGAACCGGAAGAGATGGACCTCGCTCCCCTCCTGCCGGGGGGCGGGGCCGCTGCCGGAAGGCCCCGCCGAGGGCCACAGCCCAGTCTGGCTGCCGCCGGTCCGCACAGGCCCCGCCCTCCCGCGGGCTCTCGGGCCTCGTCGTCCCCGGGGAACCGCGGAGACTCACCGGCCTTTCCCGGAAGATGCGACCGTGGGGGAGTCTCCAGGTGACACACAGAAAGGTCTGGGACTCGGTGTTAATAGCCATCCCTTTCTACACGTGTGGCGGCCCACAGGGCTTGTCGGCCCTTCCCTGTAATGACGCAGTGGTGTGGGGTACTCAGATTATAATCTCTGAGTGGTGTGGGGTACTCAGATTATAATCTCTCCGGTACAGAGCATTGCTGAATAAAATAAAGCTTAATAAAAAAGTGATTTCTCTGGTATACCGAACAAAGATCACACATGGCTTTGTTAGATCATACACACACACACACACACACACACACACACACACACACACACGCATCTTTTTCTTAAAATAATTTGCTTTCCTTGACCCGCGACTTTGTTCTACGGGTGAGGGGCGCAAGGCTGGGAGGCGACTCAAGCCAGAGTGGTGAAGGAGACGGGGCAGCCGCAGGACCAAGGTGCCAACCCCCCGCAGCCGAGGCTCCGGATCCCCTTGCCAGGGACAGTGCCTCTGCCACTCCGGCATGAGCAATAACGAGTCTCGCGAGCAGAAGGCTGAGCTGGAGGAGGCACAGGAAATGCGGCGCAGAGCGTCGCCGCCTCTGAACATCCTCGGTCCTTGTGCGGTCGCCCGTGTACAGTCTGGTCCTGGCTCTTTGTCCTCCAGTCTCTGCCCTTCAGCCCCCTCTCTAGTCCTATGGAGATCCCATCTGGAATGCTCTGTAAGTGCATAATTTTCTAAAGTATGTTATGATTTAAAACTATAGGGGCAAGGATGTAGCTCAGTGGTTCCGCCGCCTGCCTAGCAAGCACAAGGGCCTGAGTTCGAACCCAGTAACAACATACAACAATACCAGGCGTGGTGACTCACGCCCACAAGCAATCAGTACCACACACCGCAGTGCCAGTGGCTCACACCTCAAGTCCCAGGATTCGGGAGGCAGAGGCAGGAAGACTGCTGAATTTGAGGCTTGCCTGGGCTACATAGTGAACACAGGGCCAGCCTGAAAAACAAAGTGGGACCCTGTCTCAAAACAAAAACAGAAACAAACAAACTAAAAACGACGCAAAGCTCCATATCCTCCACTTGGCAGGCGAGGCCCTCTGTTACCCGGCTCTGATTTACTTCTCAAAATTTATACCCCTGGGGCTGGAGGATTAGCTCAGTGGTTCCAGCGCCTGCCTTGCAAGCGCAAGGTCCCGAGTTCAATCCCCGGAAACCACATATAATGCTGGGCATGGAGACTCACGCTCACCAACAATCAATACCGCATACCACAGTGCCAGTGCCGGGTGTGGTGGCTCACGCCTGTAATCCCAGCACTCGGGAGGCAGTTTGAGGCTTGCCTGGGCTACATAGGGAGCTCAAAGCCAGCCCGAACTACAAAGCGAGACCCTGTCTCAAAAAAAAAAAAATTTATTCCCCTGGACTTGCTAAGGGAAAGAACTCAGCTGCTGCTTTCCCGGCTGTTTGCTAGCGATTCCGGCCCTTCCTCCCGACGTCTGCAGCCTGCTCCCCCCGGAGACGTCCTCCTGCTTCTTTCCGACCACTCTGGTCTCAGTCCAGGCCCAACATTCTGCCCTATAGAAAACGGCCCGGGATTTTCCTACTTCCCAACTTCTGCGGCAAGTGCATCATTTGCCGCTTAATTTTTATCGCGCAAAGACTGCTGACGGCACAGATGGCTGTCACTCGCTGTAGGACCCGCCCAGGACACCAGCATGGCCCTTCTATTCAGCCTGAGCCCCGGAAACCCCGCTCTGCCCTGCTCACGTGCCCGTGACGCCTGCGCTGGCCCGACTCTCCACCCACTCACACTGGAAACGCCGCTAGCCCTTCCTGCCCAGCAGCTCACGAGGCTGACCAGCTCCCGGCGCCTCGATGGCTGCCACCCCGGCCCGAGCCCCATCCTGAGCATCATCCCCTGGCAGCCAGTGCCCAGGGGGCCCCTGCAGCAGCCCTGCAGCAGGGCCGGGCCTGCCCAGCGGCGTGTGGCAGACGCGGGCGTGTGTCACTTCAGGGGAACCGGAAGCTTGACCAGCCCCATGGGCACCGCGGGCAGCTGACCCCGTGGGCAGGGACTTCCACGGCCCTCAAACTGACTGTGCTTCGGGAGTGGCAGCCCTGGGCGACGCCTTTACAGCAGACCCGGAGCCACAAGCAGCCACCTGTGTCGCCGGGGTCGCCCACAGCTCAGGGAGCACGGGACTCCTCGGAACGAGGAGGTGCTCCTTGGTCAGCAGCCTGGCGCTGAGGCAGTGGCTCTGGGGGGCGAGGAGCACAGGGGCCGCCTCGGTCTCGCCACCCTGACCACGCACCCCCTTCCTCGCTACAAAATCCTGCTGGGACACAAACTCTCACGAGCAGTCAGTCCTTCAGAGCTCCCAGCTGCCTCAGAAGAGAAGTCAAGGAGTCAGTTGCAACATTGAGCTTCCTAATTGCAGCGTACTGGGAGGCTGAGGCAGGGGCGTTGCAAGTACAGGCCCAGTCTGCACAACTCAGGAACTTAGCAAGACACAATCTCAAAATGAAAAATGTTGGAAAGGGCTGGGGATGTAGTTCAGTGCAAAGTCCCTGCCTTCAATTCTCAGCACTAAAAAGAATGAAAATTAAAGAAATAAAAAGTCAAGGTTGTTGTCCTCTGGGAAGGACTCTTGGGGCTGGGAATTTAGCTCAGTAGTTCCAGCATCTGCTTGGCAAGTGCAAAGTCCAGAGTTCCATCCCCAGAACCACATACCACAATGCCGGGGGTGACGGCTCATGCCTGTAATCCCAGCACTCAGGAGGCAGAGGCAGGAGGATTGCTGTGAGATTGAGGCTTGCCTGGAACTATACAGTGAGGGCAGGGTCAGCCTGAACTACAAAGTGAGGTCCTATCTCCAAAACAAAAACAGAAAACAAAACCAAAGTCAAGGTTGCTGGGACGGTCTATCCAAGCACCCCAGGATCTTGCCTCCCATCCTGCCCAACCCCTCTGCAGTGCCCGTCCCTGCGCTGTGACTCTGTGGTCCTGGTGCCCCCGCTCTGGGTTGGCTTCAGCTGTCCCCTCTTCCAGAATGTTCTTCACATGCTCCTCCAGGCCTCTCTGATGCCTCATCTCGGTGAGAAGCCCCACTCTCCTGTCTGCCACGCCATCTCCCCACCGTACGGCTTCCGAGTCTCCGAATCTTCATGTCACCCTTTCCCTCTGGGGCACCTACTCTGCCTTCCTGCCACTGGGTCACCATCTCTTACATGTGTGTGTGTGTGTGTGTGTGTGTGTGTGTGTTTGCTTGTCTTGCAGCAGTAGGGACAGGCCGACCCGTAGCCACAATGCGTGCTGTATCGTGTTCGGTGCTCACTCTCCCCCTCTGCCAGCATGAGACCCCGCGTGCCGGGCTGTACCCCAAAGCCTGTCTGCCGCATCCCTGGCTCTCAGTTGACGTTCATTCAGTCAACAAACAGCATGCTCGCTGAGGAAAGGACACACAGCCCTACATGGGGCTTCAAACCCTGAGAGAAAGGAAGAACACAGTTCGCAGCGTGTGTGTCAAGCTGGCTGTCAGTGACAGCGCTTGGGAGCGGGTGTGAGCTACGCTCACAAGTGTCGGTCCCGTCTGAGCCCTTCCTCTCCGGGCCTCTCCTTCACCGCCCTGCTCCTTCCGGACCTCCAGCCTGGGAGCCGCCTCAGGCCAGCAGCGGCTCCGGGAGGACTCTTCGGCCCTCAAGATTTGGTCTCCATCAACTTGATCCTCCATCGCAGATCACTGACGTACAATCTCTTCAACTTGGCCCCAAACTGGCCATATTCAGACCCCAAAATAACAGTAAAATCACAAGAAGGGGCCTTTGTTTCTTCTTTGGGAATCTTGGCGTTTTTTTCTCCATCAACAGGAAGAACCAGTTACCCCAGCAGAGTTTGTGTCCCAGTTTAAGCACCAGAGATGCCCACGCTACACCCGCGGCTCCCGAGCGGAGCCCTGGCCTGAGGGGCCCGCAGGAGAGAGAGGCGGCTCCACCCGTGTTAGAGCAGCGCTCTTCGCTGGTGGGGGCGTCTCCACCTCACTGCTGCCCTCGCTGGCTCTGACTCCTTCCTGCCTTTGACCTGACTGTCAGGGAAACGAGGTGCCCGGAGCAGTTGCTCCTTTGTGGTATGCACGGCTGTACTGAGGACAGAGGATCCAGTTAACTCAAAGAAAACATTTGCCCTGCACTGGAAAAATCTATAGCTTTTAAAAAGAATGAGCTGTTAAGTAAAAGTTGTCTATGGGAATTAAGATAGTTCCGTGATGGACACACTGGTTGCAGATTATTCTGACCTGCGAGTTGAAGCGTGACCCCCCCACCCCCCACCCCACTCTGCTGACGCCCTCAGCTGCACTTCCTAAATGATCCAAAGCAGAAGGGGTCAAGAATAAGACTAGGGAGCTACCAAAAAGGTACATCGAGCCTTAGATATGTAGCATAGAGAGGAAGATATCACAATGGAAATGGAAGAAAAATTAAAAGAAAGGAACTTTAAAAGGAGAATTGGTAGGTGACTAAGAAAAGCCAACACTGGGGCTGGAGGATTAGCTCAGTGGTTCCGGCGCCTGCCTCGCAAATGCAAGGTCCCTGGTTCAATCCCCAGTAACCACATACAACAATACTGGGCGTGGTACGCGCACTGGCAATCAATACCTAATACCACAAATGCCTGGCGTGGTGGCTCACGCCTGTAATCCCAACACTCGGGAGGCAGAGGCAGGAGGATTGCTGAGTTCGAGGTTTGCCTGGGCTACACAGTGAGCTCAGAGCCAGCCTGAACTACAAAGCGAGACCCTGTCTCAAAAAAGGAAAAAAAAAAAAAAAAGGAAAGAAAAGCCAACACTGTTTAATATGTGCTTGGTAAATGGAGGCTCGAAGGCCGACCGTGTCCCTGGTGGGTCTGCAAGTGCGTCTTCCTGGTTCTCGCTTTGGACACCTTGAGTCAGGAGCGCGCACGGGTGGCAGCCAAGGCCCTCAGCTCCTCGGGGGACGCGGTCCCACGTCCCTCAGAGCGTCTCATCCTTCCCAGCGGTGGGGCCCCTCTGCGGCTCCCCGGAGCTGAGCTGTCAGCGCCGCCAGGCTGGCCCCCGGCGTGTTCTCGCGCTCCCTTCTCTCTTGCCAACTCTCGACTATATTTCATAACTAGGAAGAGACTCCTCTCAAAGGAGGCCCTGGAGAGTGACTCAGATACAGCAGGTTAGCACAGCCGGACACCATCACCAGGACAGTCAAGGTGTTGTCCAGATTCAGGGTCATAAAGAAACTGCGGAAAGAGCCCAAATCCGTAATCTCCCTGCAGAAAGAGAGTTTTTGTTTAAATCTGTAGAATGCCAGGGCCCTGGAACATTCCAGAAGAAGCATATCAGAGAGGCAACATGCTTTAACTGAATGAATTACGTGAACTGATGAGTAGAGACTCCTATTCATCTTCAGTTTAACGGAACGAGGGACCACCTGTTTTTAAATATTTGGGAAAATGATAACATGTAGTACATGTAATAGCAATGTAAATTAAGAGATATAAGGCTGGCACGGTAGCATACATCTGGAATCCCAGAACTCCAGGAGGCTGAGGCAGGAGATCAAAAGTTCAAGCTCAGCCTGGGCAACTTGGCAACTTAGCAAGTCTCAAAATAAAAAATAAACTAAAAACGGCTGGAGTTGTAGAACAGTGTGAAGGTCCTGGGCTCAGTTCCCAGTAACCACACACGCACACTCATACACACGCACACACACACACACACAAAGTGGTGAGAAGTTTGAGAAACAAGAGCAATATTATACTTGAGGAACCAAAAGTGATTTTGAAAGGAAAAATTATTTTATAAGCAAATTTGCTTTCAAACTGATAAAGTGAATCTGTTCTGGAGGGACTCACACTGCTCCAACTTGAGCATCAGGAAGACAGTGGGAAGGCAGCTTCCAAGCTCACAGAACAGATTTCCTCTCCCAGAGCCTTTTGTGTGTTCGCCACTCATGTTCGTGGCCAAGAGGGAACAGAGCAGCTCTAGAAGGTAAAGAACAAACAGCCAGGGCTAAGGGAGGAGTCCACACGGGGAAGTGTCCACCCAGCCCTGGGGCAGGAACGTTGAAGGCATCACTGGGGACTTCCTTCGATTTGAGCCCAGAAACTGCCCGAGTCTCTGGCTCTGTGGCCACTGCAGCCTCTGTGCGGCCTGCTCCGGGAACAGCACCCAGATGCAGAGGAGTCTACGGTGAGGGGTGCCCGCGGCCCAAAGAGACGTAACTTGGTAAAACACTTCGCGCAGCTTCAAGCTACTACAATGAGAAAAGAAAACACTTCAGTCTAGAACAACAGAAGCCGGGCATGGTGGCGCACGCCTGCAATCCCACGCTGGGAGGCCAAGGCAGGAGGACTGCTACGCCTTTGAAGCCAGCCTGGTCTGCGTACTGAGACGCTGTCTCAAAAACAAAACAAAAAATTTTTAAAGAGATAAAGCATGAGAAAATTCATCCACCCTGGCCAGTCCCAGGTTGTCCCTTTGGGTCCCACTTAGAGAGCCGGGGAGCAGGGCTCTAGGTACCAGGAAGGTCTCCCTGTGTCCTGGGGAGCTAACGTCCCTGCCCGAGCTGGGGGGCAACTCTTCCCACTCTGCATTTTACAGTTGGGAAGTAAGACCCACTGGCACTCAGGAAACCTGACAGGAAGGAAACAGAAGCCCAAGACGAACAAAACAGCGTATCGATAAGTGAAATAATGAGTGTTAGATACAGAAAATGTTTCTTAAAAATACATAAAGCATCTACAAGGGAAGCTCAGTCTACTAGGAAAAAATAATCACAAGATACATAATTTTTAAAGTAAAAATAACTTTTTGTATCCACTCGATAGAAGGCTCAGCATGAGCTGGCTAAGCTCACTAACTACCACTACCGCTACCGCTATCGCTGACCTATCCCCGGCCTCTGTCCGGCTTTTGTTTGTTTCAGTTTATTTTGAAGTACTAAGGATTAAACCTAAGGCCTTTGCATTGTGTGTATCTCCAGCACCACTTTTTAAAGTACTGAAAGAGGATCTGGTCAACTCAGTAAGTTACCCAGGCCAGGCTCAAGTCTGTGACCCTCTTACCTTGGCCTTGCAGGGCCAGGATAACAGGTGACGCCCCATTCCTGGCTCTGTTTTTGTTTCTTGGTGGTACTGAATATTGAACTCAGGGCCTTGAGGTGTTCTAGGCAATTGTTGTCATTGGGCTATACCCCAAGTCCTTTTTAAGTTTTATTTTTTTTAATTTTTTAAATTTTTTTTGAGACAGGGTCTTGCTTTGTAGTTCAGCCTGGCCCTGAGCTCACTATGGAGCCCAGGCAAGCCTCCAACTCAGCAATCCTCCTGCCTCTGCCTCCCAAGTGCTGGGATTACAGGCATGAGCCACCACGCCTGGCCTTTTTAAATTTTATTTTGAAATGAGGTCTCCCTGAGCTACCCTGGTTATCCTTGAACCTAAGAGATTACTGACTCACCCTCCCTAGTAGCTGGGCTTATGGGTGTATGCCACTGAACTCAGTTTCCAATTCAGTTTTTTAAACAAATAAGAAATAAATCATGAGACAAAGTTAAGAAACATACAGAACAATTTAAGAGTATCATATTCTTCTAACAAGAGTCACAGAAGAAAGCAATGAAGAAAGTACAAGGGGATAAATAATCAAAGAAATAATAGAAGAAAATATCCTCCAGTTTAGGAAAATATGTGGATCTTGAGAATTAAGACCTATAAATTGCTGAAACTAGTAATAAAAAGAAATACATTTGGGCTGGAGAAGTTCAGTGGTTCTGGTGCCTACCTAGCAAGCACAAGGTCCCTGGTTCGATCCCTGCTAACCACATGCAACAGTACTGGGCGTGGTGACTCACGCCCACCAGCAGTTAGTGCCACAGTACCACAATATTAGGCATGGTGGCTCACCCAGCACTCGGGGGCAGAGGCAGGAGGACTGCTGAGTTTGAGGCTTGCCTGGATTACATAGTGAGCTCAGAGCCAGCCTGCACTACTAAGTGAAATCCTGTCTCAAAAAAAAAAAAAAAAAAAGGAATAATAGATCAGTAAACTTTTTATTTGTATTCCTGAATGCTGCAACACAAGAGGAAAGGGATTAGAACATGGAATTTTAAAAGTAGCAAAAGAACAAATATGATGGGGAAAAAAAAAGATATTCTTGGTTGGTTATTAAAGGATTTACACATTATTCTATTTATTCACAGCTTTTGAAGGAAGAATTCCTTGATTCAGAACGAAAAAATACATAGAAAATCAGAATAGCTACTTGGAGACTACCAAATGAAAGCAAAGTTCTTAAAATTAATTGGAACTTATTTCAGATCGTGGAAAGAAAAATGCCACAAAGAAAGAGCTCTTGAACATAATGACAAACCCAAACGTAATCTATAAAGACATGTGAGGAGTGTAATCATTGTGAAACTGTTCTGAAGATTTTGCTTTGTTTGAAAAGGGGTCGTAGGTTTTTGATTCCCAAAATTGACAGGAAATATCAGCTAAAATATGCTGATTAAAAGTTCAGTACCAACAGTTGGTGGAATAAGGATAGGAGACAGAGGTCTAGCTCCTGGGGAACAGTGGCCGGCCCTACAGGGCCCTTAGATTTTTTCAGGGATCTTCGACGAGGAAGACACGGTTTGCGCTGGGCACGGAGCCTCGCTTGCCGTGCTGACGTTGTGGCGGTGGTGCCGGCGCCCTGCTGCTCCGTGGCCTTTCCGGCCCTGCAGCGGCAGCAGCCTGTATTTGACACGTTATGATTTTCTTGCCAGACACTCAGCATTAAAACAAACAACTGCTACTTTCCCATGAGAACGTTCATGATGGAGCCTGGGGAGAGACAAGCTTTAGGAATCGCTCTCCTGGGGCCGCGCCTGCGCACACGTGTGCCGGGGAGGTTCGCAGGCGGCGCTTGGACCCTGTGGTTGTTTGGGTTGAAGCTGAAGGCCGCGGTTTTTTCAGGGAATTCCATTTTTATACAACAGAACAACATGCTGACAACCTACACGCTCAGACTTGAGCACTGGCAGACATTTTCTCAAAAGGAAACCAAATGTAAGTGCATCACTTCAAGAAGAGCAGCAGTGAGCCTTTGGGGCGAGGGGTAGACTTTGAACTTTCAAGCAAAATTCAGAATATCTGAAAAACTTGCATCCACCTCTAGTGACAGCTTTCTGATATTTAAGAATTTGTCTGAGGAGGTTGACGGAAACCTTAATGAAGGTGAATTTATATTAATGTGGAAGGAAGAATGTTAACGTTCGGAGATCTTGCTAAGTTATTCAATATTCCCAATGCCAACATCTGATGTTATGAAATCACACACAGATAAAAAAAAAATAAAATAGGGCCGGAGATTTAGCTCAGTGGTTCCGGTGACTGCCTCACAAGCACAAGGTCCTGAGTTCGATCCCCGGAAACCACATACAATGCTGGGCGTGGAGACTCACGCTCACCAACCATCAACACCGCATACCACAGTGCCAGGTGTGGTGGCTCACGCCTGTCATCCCAGCACTCGGGAGGCAGAGACAGGAGGATTGCTGAGTTCGAGGCTTGCCTGGGCTACATAGTGAGCTCAGAGCCAGCCTGAATTAGAGTGAGACCCTGTCTCAAAAAATAAATAAATAAAAATAAAATAAAATAAAGGATCCATTCAAAGCACAAGACAGATCTAAGGGTCTTAACGTGACAGAGCTGAAGTTTTCATCTGGTCTTGGTTCTCAGAGTGCAGCCACCTCTTGTGGAATTTGGGTGCAATACCAAGGAAAAGGCTGTGGAAATACCCTTTCTTTTTCTGACTCTACGTGTGATGTACACTCTCTAAGCAAATGACATTTTGCAACAGACTGTATGAGAGGCAGAAGAATCCAGCAGTGACCTGGTTGGCCAGGCATTAGAGAGGACTACAGAAATGCAAAGAGAAAATAATGACGTTCTCCTCACTGAATTTTTTGTTTTTGGAGATTGACTCTATTTTTCATTTTAAGCTGCAGTGAGTTTATAGTTTTTATTTAACTGAATCAGAAATAAACATTGTGTAAATTTTTCTGGATCTCTAATACGGTATTTGTTCATATAACCCACACAGAACACAAACCCAAACACAACTCTTCAATAATTTGAGGATTTCGGCCAGAGATTTAGCTCAGTGGTGCCGGTGCCTGCCTCGAAAGTGCAAGGTCCTGAGTTCTATCCCGGGAACTACATACAATGCTGGGCGTGGTGACTCACGCCCACCAGCAATCAGTACCACATACCACAGTGCCGGGCCTGGTGGCTCACGCCTGTAATCCCAGCACTCGGGAGGCAGAGGCAGGAGGATTGCTGAGTTCCAGGCTGGCCTGGGCTACATAGTGAGCTCAGGGCCAGCCTGAACTACAAAGCGAGACCCTGTCTCAAAAAATAATAATAATAATTTGAGGGTTAAAAGGGCTCTGAGGTCAGTAAGTTTGAGAACTGCTGCTCTAGAAAATTATGAGAGAAAAATAATGGAAAAAGAAATGCTGATCAGTGAGATAAAAAAAGAAACAATGATGTTATAGGAAAATAGAAACAATGGTATTAGAAGAATATCTAACTGCAACGTGCAGTAAATGAAAGTGACAAGATAATTGCAAACTGAATTTTAAAAAATAAACCAATATTCTTTTATCAGCAACTGATATGCAAGAAAACAGACTATTGATCAGAGCATGAAGCAGGAGTCCTCACCCGCAGAATGGGGCATGCAGACAAAATGCTCCAACCACCACTTAATGCTAAACTGCCATGAAAATGATTGCATTTAAATACTGTACTTTGAAAATTATAACACACTCTTCTAAGTATTTACACGTGAAGACTCACTCCTAAAGGAAACATTTTTGAAAACTAGAACTGTAATAAAATATGTAGCACACGTTGAGGGTACAGATATATGAGAACTTAGAGGTCGTGTTGGAGTTGTAACTGCTCATATTGGAATGAAAGGGGGCTAAAATATAGCATGCAGAGTGTTCAGGAAAATAAGAGAATTTGTGGGGATTTAACTGAAGTGGTACCGCACCAACCTTGAAAGTACAAGGGCTTGAGTTCGATCACTAGTACCACTAAAGAAAAAAAGAAAAAGGAAAATAAGATAATTAACCCAAAGAAATAGAGGTAAAAATATAAAGATAAAAGTAGAAATTAATGAAGTATATATGCAAGAAAGACCAATTTAAGACAAAAATTGTTTCTTTGAAATCACAAAGGAAACTAGTGAGTTGACAAAGATAAACAGAACATGAAAAAGGAGAATTTTGAAATGAGAGTATGATTCTCTTAATAAATTTGAAAACAGACAAATGGAAACATTCCTAGGAACATATAATTAATCAAAACTTATTCAATTTTTTTTTTATACATAGGGGCTTGCTTTGTGGTTCAGGCTGGCCCTGAGCTCACTATGTGGCCCAGGCAAGCCCCAAACTCAGCAATCCTCCTGCCTCTGCCTCCCGAGTACTGGGATTACAGGCATGAGCCACCACGCCTAGCACTGTGGTATGTGGTATTGATGGCTGGTGGGCGTGAGTCACCACGCCCAACATTGTATGTGGTTACTGGGATCGAACTCAGGACCTTGCGCTTGCGAGGCAGGGGCCAGCACCACTGAGCTAAATCTCCAGCCCCAACTTATTCAATTATTAAAAGAAAATAACAGTGACTCGCAGCAGAGAAGCCAGGCAGCTGGTTCCTTAACCAAACGACAAAGGCCCAGCCCAGGATGGGACAGAGCTGGCTGAGTCCCACAGAGGGGGCTGTGCACACTGTGGCTCATGGGCTGGCCACAGCATCAGCCATGGACGGCCGCAGCCAAAGACCAGCATGCGAACGAGAAACAGCCCCTGCCCTGAAGGAAACCTGAAGGGTCAGGCCTGGCCGTGCCCCTCCCGAGTCTCCTGCTCCTGTCACCTGTATGCAAAGCCTCTCGGGAGCCTGCAGGTGAACCTGCAGCCTCCAGCTACAGCCCTAGCCCTGTTAAAAAAATCAATTAATCGGGCTGGAGGGTTAGCTCAGTGGTTCTGGCGCTTGCCTTGCAAGCGCAAGGTCCTGAGTTCCATCCCCGGTAACCACATATAATGCTGGGCGTGGAGACCACAATGCCGGACGTGGTGGCTCACGCCTGTCATCCCAGCACTCGGGAGGCAGAGACAGGAGGATTGCTGAGTTCGCGGCGGCTTGCCTAGGCACCATAGTGAGCTCAGGGCCAGCCTGAACTACAAAGCGAGACCCTGTCTCAAAAAAAAAAGCAAAAAAAAAAAAATCAATTAATCAATTAATATATTCATTTACAATACTGTGGATTGAACCCAGGACCTTTCACTGAGCTATGTCCCTACTTGTATATTTATTTATTTTTGCATAGACTTTACCTTTTAGAATGTTTAGTTTTAGCTTTTTCATTTTTGTTTGTTTGTTTGTTTGTTTTTAAGAAAGGGTCTCATTTTGTAGTTCAGGCTGACCCTCAGCTCACTATGTAGCCCAGGCAAGCCTCGAACTCAGCCATCCTCCTGTCTCTGCCTCCTGAGTGCTGGGATGACAGGCGTGAGCCACCACGCCCAGCTAGCTCTTTTTCATTTTTATTTGAACCACTAAGTTTAGGGTCTCACTAAGTCACTAAACTGCCCAGTGTGGCTGAAATTTGCCTCCAGGAAGGGTGGGCTTGCAGATGTGGACCCCACACCCAGTCCTCGGAGTCTCTTGTAGGGCAGATCGCTCCCGAGAGAGGGAGGGTGGAGCGGCTGCAGACAGAACGGAGACGTCCGGCGAGCTCCTGCGGCTCCCACGGTGACTGCGCATGCAGAGCCAACAGGGCTAGTGAACAGAGTGCCTTAACTTAAAAAGGGTGGATTTCACTCCCTGGGCCCGATCTGTAACCGAAGGGCCTAGCTAGAAGGAACTGAGAGCTGGAAAGTCACTGTGCTCAACTTCGATGCCACGCCCTCCACAGTAGACGGAGTCCATGCGTCTGCATTGGCAGTGCCCGCTCGTCCCTGTGGCATTCGTGTTTATGCCAAGGAACATGGTGCAGCAGTTCTGGCAAAAATCTACAGGGTTCTGCATGTGCAGAAACACTTGATGTACCAACAGGGAAGCGGAGGCCTAGACAGTCTCCAGACATCTTTGTCAGGGCCAAGCTGCAGAAACCCGGAGCGCGCCCAGCCCTGGGGCAGGCCTGTGGCCTTCCTGCGTGCAGAGCCTTCCGGGGCCGGGGCCCTCCAGGGCTGGCTCCGCGGTTCGGCCGGACTCCTCCCCCCGACTCAGCTCTAGCTCCTCCTCCGTTCAGCTCCATGTTGGCCCCCTAGGAAACCCCACCACCTCATCCCAGTGCTCGAGCTTCACTCCTGATGACACAGACTTGGGAAGAAGGAACCAGTCAGATGGGAGGAAAAGGAAAGAGGTGAAGGCAGCACGCAGGACCCACACACCAAGGCCCTGTGGCAGGCTCATCTTCACTCAGGGACTGAATGAAGGGCAGTGCAGCTGGGCCATGTCATCCTAGCTCCCAGGAGGGAGGCTGAGGCAGGAAGGTTCCCACAAGTTCAAAGCCAGACTAAGCTACAATAGTGAGTTCAAGACTAGTTTGAACTATGTGGTGAGATCTTGTCTCAGAGGCAGAAAGAGAGGGGGGAGGGGGAGAGGGAGAGAGGGAGAGAGGGCGCAAAGGAAACGGAGAGGGAGAGAGGGAGAGGGCCCAGCTGTCTGGTGAACTTTAAGACACAGGCAGGGTAAGATTATGTGAGGATTGATGTTGAGGACTTCAGGGTTGGACTGTAAGTGCGCGGGGCAGGCGTGCAGGGCCTTTAGCTAGGGAACGATTCGATGTCATATGAAAAGACTGCGGTGCCACCGTGAACAGACTGAGGAGGAAGGTGGTGGCGAGAGACCAACAAGGGACTAGTGAACAGGGCCAGGGACAGAGACCAGCGTACTCCCCTCATCACAGACAGATTCCCTTTCAGGCTTTCCCTTGACAGGCCGGGCTGCTCTTCTCCGGCTGAGGCCCTTCGCAGTGCGGCCTTTTCTTCCGCCATGGGTGGAAGCCTCACTTTCACTCTCTTGCGCACAAGCGTGTTACCTGCTGCTCAGGCTGAAGCCTCACATAGCTGTGAACTTGTTGATAGTCTTCAGAACAAACAGAGCTATTCAGAGGGCAAATGTTAGACTCCGCCTCTGACTTTCACACAGACAGAACAGACGAGGTCGGCTGCCCAGGAGGGGGCCCCGCACTCCGAGGAGTCTGTCACCAGGCTGTCCCTCCGCAGCGGGAAGAGGGCAAATGATGCCCTCGACCGTGGGCCTGACTGGCAGCTCCGGGGTGCCATGCTTGCCTCACACGTGGGGGCCTGGGCTCGAGCCCCAGCACCACACAAAGCAATCGTGTACGTGTACTCACGTACACAGGCACACACATGCATACACGTACACGTACGCACGCAAATACACATACACACAGCAATTTGATCTAAAACAAAATACTGAGAATAACGACGATGATTTAAACTTTCATTTGCCTGATTAGAATTTGGACGGGTTTGAGGGAACTATCAGGAAGAAGTGAAAAATCACAATTTTTTTCTCATGGGGAGAACAGCTGAAAGTATTTCAGAAACTGCTGGTTCTAGATCTGTTTCTGTAGTTCAACAATTGCAATCTTAAAATTGTCTCTCAGTACTGAATAGAAGAAAAACCCTTTTATTTTGTAAGCATGCATATTTTATGTACACGTAGTTATATATGCCTATATATATATATTTGTTTTTTCCTTTTTGAGACAGGGTCTCGCTTTGTAGTTCAGGCTGGCCCTGAGCTCACTATGTAGTCCAGGCAAGCCTCGAACTCAGCAATCCTCCTGCCTCTGCCTCCCAAGTGCTGGGATGACAGGCGTGAGCCACCACGCCCGGCACTGTGGTATGTGGTATTGATGGCTGGTGGGCGTGAGTCTCCATGCCCAACATTGTATGTGGTTACCAGGGACCGAATTCAGGACCTTGCGCTTGAGAGGCAGGCGCTGGAACCACTGAGCTAACCCTCAGGCCCCATATGCCTATATTTTGATGTGTGTGTGTGTGTGTGAGAGAGAGAGAGAGAGAGAGAGAGGGAGAGAGTGGGAAGCCCGGTGGCAGGTGAGGGGTCTGGGGGAACAGGCAGGACCAGTGTGGAAAGGACACTGAGGCGACAAGGCTGGGCGTAAAGATGTGCTGTGGCCGCAGCGAGCCCTCGGACTGACGGCCAGCGACACTGGCGACCGAGAGCCTGGCTGTGCCCCGTGGTAACTGTGACCTGAAGCTTGACACTCACCCACGGGGAGAGGGCAGAAGGAGGCAGGGCCTGGCGGGAGGGGAGGCTCTATCGGGTGCCACATCTGGAGCTCTGGGAGGCGCCCCTTCCTCATATAAACGGTCATAAACTGGGCACAGTGGTGTCACGGCTCTGTCATCCCACACGTGGAGAGGCTGAGACAGGAGGATCACCATGAACTTGAGGTCAGTGCAGACTACATAGTGAGTTCAAGGTCAGCCTAGTCTTCATAGCAAGACACTGCCTCAAAAATTCAGAAAAAGAAAGAAATGAAAGAGACTGGGAGAAGGAGACAGACAAAGGGACAGACAGAGTGAGCGACGTTGATTAAAGGTATCGCGAGGCTAGGGCAAGAGGATTTCAAGTTTGACGCCGGCGTGGGTTACACAGCAAGACTCTGCCTTAAAATGTTAACAAAAAAATCCTGAAATTTAATTTTAAAAACAAAGTAACCCAGATGAGGTGGGGCATGCCCATAATCCCAACAGGCAGGAGGCTGAGACAGGAAGATCACTGCCAGTCTGAAGTCAGATTGGGCTAGATTTCAAGGCCAGCCTGGACCACACAGCAAAACCTTGTCTCAAAAAAAAAAACCACCCAAATAAATAAATAAATGGCCTCCTGAAAATTTAAACATAACAATTTAATACCCTCCACCCACACAATGGAGCCAGGTGTGGTGACAGGGGCTTGTCATCCTAGCACTTGGGAGATGGAGGATCACTGTGAGTTCGAGGTCAGTCTAATATATACAGTGAGACCTTGTCTCAAAAATAATGATTTTTGTATGATTATCCCTAGATTGAAAATATCAAAGAAAAAGCTCAATATGAAAAACCATCAGTAATAGCTACACTACACTGATGTGTTTCCCAAATTCCTATGTTGAAATCTGACCCCCAGTGTGATGGTCACCAGGAGGTGGGGGCTTCGGGGGGCCCCAGTGACCTAGCATCCTTAGCAAGGGAGGCCGGAAGCCAGCTAGCTCAGGAGCCCTTCATCATGGCCAGACTGTCAGGACCCAGTCTCAAGTCACCGCTTCCAGAATGGAAGTAGATTCCTCATGCTCAGACTCCTGTCCTGGGGTTCTTTCTTTTTTTCTTTTCTCTTTTTTGAGACAGGGTCTCACTTTGTAGTTCAGGCTGGCCCTGAGCTCACTATGGTGCCCAGGCAAGCCGCCGCGAACTCAGCAATCCTCCTGTCTCTGCCTCCCGAGTGCTGGGATGACAGGCGTGAGCCACCATGCCCGGCATTGTGGTATGCGGTGTTGATTGTTGGTGGGCGTGTCTCCACGCCCAGCATTATATGTGGTTACCGGGGATCGAACTCAGG
>PVIC010039740.1:0-10377 GCA_004025085.1 Thryonomys swinderianus | reverse complement strand
GACATACTAGTTTATAGTTTGAGTGATGTTTCTCACTATATTTATAACACAGTTATTACCTGGAGGTGGCGATTTAAATTTATTAAAAATAAAATTTACTAAAAATAAAATGTGAACTTTAGCTCCTCCTTCTCCTTAACCACATTTCCAAGGCTCAGGCACCACAGACGGTTGGTGGCTACCATATTGTGAAGCTCAGGGTTAGCACCTCGGACAGGTGCAGAAATCTCTGCAGAGAGCCGCACTGTCCACTCTTGCTGAGAAACCATCTCTCTCGTGTTGTCCGTGTAGCTTGCTGATTTGGGGCCCCTTTCCGTTCTCTCCATTAGCATTTTTAGTAAAGCAGTTTGTTGAGTGTGAAGCGCCGGGTTTCTTCTCTGCAGCAGCAGCCCGCTCTGTGAAGAGGGGAGAGTCGGGAGACCCGCCCCGCCCCGCCGCGCCCCGCCGCGCCTCTCGGCTCCGCTAAGCAGCCGCTGAATTCTTGGCATCTCTGAGACTCGCTTCTTTGGTGTCCTGCTCTTCTCCATGAAGATACGTTCAGTCAAGTGTGGCGGGGAAGGAAGGACCCTGTCATGAGCGCATAGTGGCAGAAGTTTGGGGAGCTGGCTGCCTTGGGCTTGTTTAGCATGTCAAGGGCCAGCCCACTGCCTTCGGGGTGCAGGCTTTCACCCCCAGACTCCAGACACCTGTAGGTGTTGCTGGTTCGGACCAAGTGGAGGGAGGCTTGTCCTTGAGACGTGCTGTGACAGGACTGCTCTGTGGCCTTCGCACACCGCTCAGTGTGCCTGCGGAATACGCCCTTGACTGTGGCCGGCGACGGGGAGCTTGGGGAGGCGCTCTGGATGACATTCCCATATGGGCTTCGGTCCTGGGGTGCTGGTCACTCTGGTGTGTGTCTGAGGTCAGTAGGTCCCAGGGCACCTGGGGGGTGCTGGTCCTCACTGTGTAGGAGCTGTCCGTTCTGTGCGGGACAGACAGCCTCTTCAACGATGTCTTCTTCTTTTTTTTTTTGAGACAGGGTCTCGCTTTGTAGTCAGGCTGGCCCTGAGCTTACTAGGTAGCCCAGGCAAGCCTGGAACTCAGCAATCCTCCTGCCTCTGCCTCCCGAGTGCTGGGATGACAGGCGTGAGCCCACACCTGGTATTGTTGAACGTGGTTACCGGGGGATAGAACCAGGGACCTTACGCTTGCCAGGCAGGTACTGGAACACTCAGCTAAGTCTCCGGCCCCTCAGTGGTGTCTTCAGGGGCAGCCACAGCAATATTCTGGGGGGTGACAGGATGTGTAGGACGGAAGTGCCGAGCTCACGGTCCAGATCTTTTGTAGGAGCCTGGAATCCCACAGGGAGGGGAAGAGGCCGTGGGAAGGGCCTGGCGGGTGGTGGGATCCAGTGGCAGCCGGATCAGCTCCGTGTCTGCTCCCGAAGGGCCAAGCCTGTGCCCTCTTGTGCCCGCTGTGGGTAAGGACGCCCCGGGCTGGCTCCTGGCCAGTCAGGGCTCCGGCTGGGTCGTCTTCGTGAGAATGTCTCTCGGCCTTGCTGCGCGTCATGGCTAAGACGGCTGCCCAGCAGTTTCCTGGTGACTGCAGGGTCCGGCTCTTGGGTCGCATTTGCTAAGCGGGACCAGGCGCCAGCCCTACGCTAAGCACGTATCTGTATTATCTTACTGGATTCCCAAAACAGCCCAGGAAGAAGACAGTGTTATTAGTTTCTCCATTTGAAAGGTGAAGAAACTGAGGCTCAGAGAGATGATGTTCTTTGCCTCGTGTTTCACAGGCAAAACCTGAGCCCCAGCCTATTTGATTCGCTACCTTCCCTTTCGGACTCTGGAGTTACGCAGCCAGACGACAGTCACCTCATGATGCCTCACCTTAGTGGATGAACTGGGATTTGGTGCATGAACAATATATCCCAAACTGGAGCCCGTCCCTGGGGATGCAGACTGGGGAGCGGGGCGGGCACTGTGAGCCGAGGAGGGCAGCTGGGGGCACTGGAGAGAGCCTTCTGGCCCTCGTGGCGGTGTGATTCCGAGAGAGCCACTGTCTTCTGTGAGTCTCAGTTTTCTTATTATAAAATAGGAAGGAGGTCAATACAGGTTGATAGAATGCTCAAATAAATAATGCACAGGTAAAAATCCATTGTTCACTGAGAGAGTATAAAACCTGATCTCCTGCCCAGCCTAGCTGCGTGGTCCGTGTCTCCCGCCCCGCCTGGTTGATGCCTGACGTATCCTGGCTCAGGAGATGTCTGGTAAGAGAACGGAGGGTCACGGTGCAGCCCCTGTAGTTGGGTGATACTGTTCTAAAGAAATGCAGAAAAAGGAAAGGACGTGCGGGGAGCGGGAAGGGAAATCCATAGCTGTTGATGATGAGAGTTCAGCTTCGCGGGGCAGGAGCTCTCTGAAGTAGGGAAAGAGAGACGGGTGCCCAGAAGAACCTAGTCTCGAGTAAGGTGGCAGCGCTCCTCACTGCCACCCTGGGCCACAGCCTGACCAAGTGCTTAACCTCCTATCTTAGTTCATCCTCATACAGTTCTACGAGGTGTCTCCACATGAGGAAACAGCAACTCCGAGAGATCACGTGATTTAGCCAAGGTCATTCAGCTCTTAATGATAGAATGTAGGTTTGGATTCAGATATTTCTGGCTTAAAACCATGTGTTTTCAATGTGCCTGCGCCCCAAATCTCCCTAAGGTTTTTATCTCATGTTACATGTCCGCTCTGTCACCCCGCCTGGCGGAGCGGCCCATTTCTGCTCCATTGTTTGTCTCTTGGCTTTGGGAAGAGAAAACACAACAGACCGCGTCTGAGGTCTGTTTGGAACTGAGCTGTGTCACTTCCCCTCCTTTTCATTAGCCAGAAAAAGTGTCACACAGTGCATACTAACATTAGAAGGATGGGAAGTATAATCTGTCCCCGGAGAAGGAGCAAAAATCATAACTAATCATAGACACTATCACAAGTCTTCCTTCCTCTTGTACCATTTACCTGCGTTCCTTCCCCTCCCGTATTATGTTCCCACACGAGACACCCGTCCTGTCCCATCATTCCTGGATCATCCCTGGATCTTGGTTGCCTCTTTGTTCAGTCAGGATGTGACTTCTCTTCAACTAGAGACTTGCAAACTAAAACCAAAAGAGTATATGCCTCCCATATCCATATTCAACATAGAGCGATAGCTCAAGGACAAGATGACTATAACAAATACTTCCACGGTGGTCGCTGCGCCATAGAAATTCTGCAGTCACCCTGGGAAGAGGTTGCCAGTGGACACCAGGCAGTGCGTCCTCCTGGGGAGTGGCTTTCCAGCCTGGCTTCCTCCCAGAGAAGCCCCGGGTGTGCGGGCCACTCGGGAGTCTCAGTTGCTGCTGTGTGCCCCAGCCACGCTCAGGGTTTTTGGCTTCTGTGCGCTGCTCAGTGCCAGTCACTTCTCTGTCTGGCTCAGTGCTGTGCCGGGGCTGCTCTCGGTGACTTCCTAGCCGTGTCTCTCTCCAGAATTAATCGCTGCCTCCCTGTTACTAAGCTTCTGGAGAGAAGCATATCGCTACTCTCCTTTCCCTGACCCATTCTTTTCCATTTGCAACAAAACATTTAGTGAGACTCATCGTGATTGGTCCTCGCTGCTGATTGAGTTTATTTTCCTTTTACAGTTTCTCTGGGTACAACTTAATACTGTACAATTCACCCATTCTAAGTGCATGAGCCGGGGGTTTTAGAATATTTAGCACTTGTGTGAATCATTAGCCTACAGTTTTAGAGCTTTCCGCCATCCCAGAAGTTCCCTCGTGCTTGTTTATGGTCAGTCTTCATTCCATCCTTTGTCCTGAACAATTAATTACTGCTCTTCCTGCCTCGTAGCCTTTTAAGGACATTTCACATAAATTGAATCATGGAATGTAGTCTTTTGCATCTGTTCTTCCACTTAGATTGATATTGCTGAGATTCATTGGGAGGCATGTTGATTCATTAGAATTCAGAGAACACATACTGTAGAATTCAGTTCCTTTGAATTGCTCAGTAGTGTTTCATTGTATGTATAGATATACCACATTTTGTTTATCCATTCAACAGTTGGTGGGCATTTAAGTTGTTCCAAGTTTGAGACCATCATAAATATGAGTGCTATAAACATTTGAATAAGTTCTTATGTGAGCATGTTTTTATTTTTCTTGGGAAGATTCCTAGGAGTACAATTTCTAGAATTTATGATAAGTTTAATTTTTGAAGAAATGATCATTTTTTTCCATAAAACTGTACCATTTTACTTTCTCACTAGCAGGGAATCAGAGTTCTCAGTTCATAACAGTACAAAGCTTACTTTTAATCAGAATTTGTTTTTTCAAAGTTTTCTCAACTTTTTTTTTTAATTACTTAGCTATAAGAATAGACTCTTCCAATTCTTCAGGTCTCCAAATTTTCAGACCCTTCCTATAATTTTTATTCCTTCTAAAATCATCAGCTTCTGGCCAGTCATGGTGGCGCACACCTATCACCCCAGAACTGAGGAGGCTAATGCAGGAAGGAGCATTGCTATGAGTTCAAGGCTAGCCTGGGCTACGTAGTAAGTTCAAGGCCAGTCTGAACAACATAGAGAGACCCTGTCTCCAAAAGATCATCCAATTCTTTCCTTCTTGTTTTGTTTCCCTCTTGTGGTGGTGTATCTAGGCAAGTGCTCCACAACTGAGCTACATACTTATCTCTAGCATAGTTTTTTGGAGCGCATTTCTTTGTTTATGACCTTTGCAAACATAGCTAAGAGCAACTAGCATGCTGGGTAACATTCTGACTTTCTCTGTCTTCACTTCAAGCTCTCAGCTCATTCTGTTCCTCCGCCTCGGAAGTCACTACAGGCTGCCGTCTCCCCACGGGTCACACACAGCAGCACCTCCTTCCAGCCTTCAGTAACATTTTCCGTGACACTTGCCCCACACATGATGGCTGTTGGTTCTATGTCTGTAGTACTTCTGATAGCAGTTTCTGTAGGAGGGTAAAGAACTTGTGCTCTCATTACAAATGCATGTGAACCTTAGAGGTTATGAAAAACACTTTTTATCTCCCTTTATTCATGCTACGTGTTTAGCCAGCTTTCTGTTACTATAATGAATGTCTGAGATAATCAACTTGTAAGGAGAAAAGGGTTACTTTGGATCCCAGCTTCGGAGGGTCTAGCCTGTGATCGTTTGCCCCGCTGCTTGGACCCTGTATCCGAGGAGGAGCAAAATCCGAGTAGGGAGCAAAGACAAAGAGAAGGCTGGGGTCCCACAGTCTTCACTAGGGTACCTCCCTCGTAAGTCAAGGCCGTCTCACAGAGCCTCACCTTCAAGAGGGGGTGTCACTTCCCAACCGCGCCACTCCGGGGACCAAGCCTTTAGTCGATGGGCCTTTCTGGGACACTCGTCCGAACCGGAGGAGTTATACATCCTTCTGGATGGGCCGTGCCGGCGCAGGACTCCAGGGCGCTGGCGTCGACTCCGTCTAGAACACAGCTTGTCTTCTGGGAAAGGGAAAAGAGACGGCGTATCATGCGCCAGCTCCTGGGCTTCCTCTCACGCTGAGTTAGTCACCACAGGTTGTGTGGCCAACCCTGACCTCAGTGGGACAGAGAAACACAATCTCCTACAGGGGAGGGCAGCACACATTATAAACAGTGACATAACCGATGAGATTATGCTTTTTCCTTCTTCCTTTTTTATGCTTGAGAAGGGAAACTGTGCTTTCTGGGGTGATTTTTCCCACAGGTGCCTAGAACTAGGGTGGGGTTGAGGGGCTTTCCGAATACCTCGCAGACTGAGGATTTAGATGCTTGCGGTGATTGGCTCCTCGCCTGTGGCTTTGATGTGCACAATTACCCGGGCTCCCTCCCTCTGGGACACGCCTGTCACTTACGCCTCTGGGTCAGAGGACTTGTCTTTTCTATCTTCTTCCCTAATACCCAGCGCCAGGTGGGACCTCAGTAAAACTCCAGCTTGAACTGACCCGGTTGTGCTTTCTTCTTTCTAGCTGTGTTCTGGGGGGACATTGCTCTGGATGAAGATGACCTGAGGCTGTTTCACATCGACAAGGCCCAAGGCTGGACCAAGCCACCGGAAGAGGAAACGGGGCACAACACAGGTGAGTTCCGGCGCTCTTCTTCTGCCCCAGATGGGACGGGGAGGAGTCCAGCAGGAGAGGCGGGCCTCAGTGTCTTTGCTGTCTGACTCGCGTACCCGGTGCTCCCTGCCCGTGGAAACCAGGTGCTCCCCACCCTTTTCTGCTTGAGCACGGAGCTAGGACCTCCAAGTTAGCTGATCGTTCTGGGAAAGTTTCCATTGGCGTCTTTACTGAGGGGTTCCGAGTGGAGCTGAGTGCCAGTTCTCAGGACTCCGGCGTGGGACCTGCTGCCCGGTCTGGGGAGAATTCCTGGCGACTGGCTTTGGGGAGTGTGTGACGACATGAAGACTGAGCGGCGCAGGGCAGGTGTTTGCCCATGGGCCGCGTGCGTCTGTTTGGGACACCCCCGCCGAGGGCCTCCTGACGGGGAGACCTGGCCAAGGCTTCAGACTCTTCCCCCTTTTCCCGCCACCCTGGCAGGGAACAGTCTGAGGCTGGCGTCTTGGATTCTCACCTTCCTGCTCCCGAGCTCAGCTTTGTGACTTCGCCATCCTCAGAAGCCATCTTGGTTGCTGAGCGTGGGGGCCGATGTCCCCAAGGCCAGACGGTGGCTTGTTCCTCGGGGCCCGAGGCTCTCCGGTGCCCGCTGGCCCCCCACCCCTCCCTTTCTCCGGACGCTTTCCGGCACCTGCAGTGGGCCGCGTGCAGCGCAGATGCAGTGAGGAGGAGGAGGGCGGTGGAAGGCCGGCCCCCCGGAGGCCTCTGCGCTAGGCAGACTCGTCCCGCACCTGCTCAAGCTGCCTGGCAATCCCCGAGTGCAGCTTTCCCACCTGAAATGGCGATGACACCAGCACTCTCGCAAAGAGGTTCAAGGGACAGGCCCCAAAGGTAGCGCGCCTGCCCCGCGCCTGACACGTAAGGGCCCAGAAGACGACAGGTGTTTCACGAAGAAGCTTTCGTGGCACACATGGGAAGGGAGCAGGGTGAGTAAGGAGTAAGGGAGCCGGCCTGTTTGCGGGGCCTGGGTGCCCTTGCGGTGTGTCGTGGAGGGCGTGGAAGTCCGAGGACGGCTCCCTGTTGGGGGGCAGGGGGGTCACTGGAGGAGCGCCTGCGGGCAGCAGACGTGCCCAGAGAGGCGGGGTGAGCTCCCCGTGCGGGCGTTACCTGAGGCCTGGGGTCCTGCCCCGATCTCTCATGCAGGAGTGGGACTTGCTCAGCTCGGACTTGGGGTGCGCTGGGGGGTGCCCTGTTCTGCTGCTCTCGGTAGCCCTCCGGGATGGTGAGCTCCTGGCTGAATTCTTGGGACGCCTCGCCACACCGAGCAGGGGTGGCGACAGGGTGCGGCCCGTCAGGCGGCCACCGGCCCAGGTCCTCGGGTGCTCAGGAGCCTCCTCGAGCTGGGAGGGAGCACGGGGGTGCGCCCCTGTCAGGGTGACTCTCGTGGCTCCTAAAGAAGGCCCTGGACGCCAGGGTCCGCGCAGGGCCTGCGGAGGGAGGGCTGAGGCTTGCAGGAGGTCAGGGGACACCGGTAGCGATGAGGGAGGGAGGAGCCGTCAAGCCTGTCACAACACCTTTGTGCTGCTGGTCCTACGACTGACATATCTTAGGATTTATGGAGCCTCTTCTGTGTGATTTAAAAAATCCATTTGAACTTTAAGTTAATTTTTAAAATTATTTTTCATAACAGGACGCCCATAGCCTCGATTAAGCTCCAACGAAAGGAACCCTCTCTTTGAGTTACTCCTCCCACTCTCCCCAGGTCTTCCCAGCAGCCCAGGGAAGTTAACCTGACAGGAATCCATGTAGTTAAAATGATGCGTAACCTTCTCTTTATAGTGTTACTTAAAAATAGCGAATTTCACCTATGACAAGTGTACAGTGCAGTGACCTTCTGTATAGGGATGGCCATGTGTCCACCAGACCTTGACCCCCACAGACTCATTTCCCTGGGATTGGGACCCTGAGTGTGTTATTCTGCATCTGTCCTCTCTTACCAGCTTTGCAACTGTATAGTCCGCCAGTGTCGCCAGGGAAGGAGCAGCTCTTTCTCTTTTGTTGTGCAGTATTCTGTTATGTGAATGGACCCAGCTTGTCTATTCTTTTGTTGACAGCATTTGGGCAGTTTATGGTGTTCTGCCGTGACAGAAAAAGCTGTTACAGACATTCCTCTGGTTATCTTTTCAGTGAGCACAGGACACGCATTTCCAGGGGTCAGATCCCCAGGAAAGTGGCGGGATCCTGCAGGGTTAGTCCATGTACCGGGTGACAACTCCAGGCAGGTGCCTTCCATTTAGAAAGCAGCAGTGGCATCCGTGTAGGAGACCGTAAAGCCTTTTGGGTCTGTGACTTGGCCTGGGTCCCCTTGTCCTGCTCAGGCCCACACAGTAGTCAGTGCCACTGGCTGTGGTATGTCTAGATGTCCCCCAAAGCCTTGTGTGGTGATGGGTGAGAGTCTCCAGAGGTGGCTGGACCTGGACTGTGTGACTGAGTGATGGTGCCAGGCTGGGACGAAGGGTGGGTGATTACTAAGTCAGTCCACCGATTGGTTTGGCACTGCCGTGGTCTCGATAGCCTAGAGAGAATATAAAAGGGACAGGAAGATGCCCTGAGGTCCCTTGCTTCCCTTTTCTACTTGTGGCCACCATGAACCGCTTCTCCTCTACAAGGCGCGTTTGCTGTACCACCTTGCCTTGCAACTGAGCCAACACACGTTTCCTCCTTTAGCTTGGGGCATCAGGTATTTTGTCTCAGCAATGAGAAAAGGAGCCACACAGCACCCGGGCCCCACTGTGGATCCTCAGGGCACCCAGCGGCTCCTCCGGCTGCGTCCGGGAGGCCTGCCGCGGCACAGTGCAGGGGAGGCCCCAGAGAGACGCTGGGCGTGGCGAGCCCCGCACCAGCTTCCGCAGTGCCCCTTCCAGAGGGTCGCCCGGGGCTGCCGTACCGAGGGCCTCACGCTTTGCCTCTCACAGGGCGCCCGCTCCGGGGGAACGTGGATCTTGTGCGGTGTCCTCTCTGTCTCTTTCCCTCGTGAGCCAAGAGGGCAGAGTCTACCTCAGGTGCCGCTTAGGACGTCTCGGAAACAGGCTCGCGTCTGCATCTGGAAGGCGCTGGGCGCGTGGGCAGAGGAGAGAATGTGGAGGCGGAGGCTGCAGCCCTGCGGTCTTCTTCGAGGGCCTGCGGCCTCCACGGGTTCAGGGCCAGAAAGATGCTAAGACCACTGGTTGCAGCTCCAGGCTTTCGGGTGAGGGTGCCTCACGGAAATCCTGAACTGGCCCTCAGTTTCTTCACCTGTCAAGTGGGAACAGTACCTACCTTTGCCTTAGAGTGATGCTGTGAGGAAGAAAGGAAAGCATACGTATAAAGTACCAGAAACATAAAGGCTCAATAACTGTCAACTAATATCAGTAAATATCAGCTTTGCCTTCTCATCAACATTATTATTTGCAGAGAATATTGACCTGGGAGGGGTTAGGGCTAAAGTGGAGGGAGGGAGAAATCTCCCGTCGGTAAGGAACCGGGGCTGGACATAAAGCATTTGAAACACGCCTTGTGATTCCTCCCTCTCAAACTCAGTGTGTGTGTGTGTGTGTGTGTGTGTGCGTGTGTGTGTGCGTGCATAGGGTTTTTTTAAAGTGTGGTTTTTTTTAATGACAAGGTGAGTTTTATCCTGATCATGTTTCTCTGAGGGCCTATAGTACTTTGCATCTACCTAGAATAGTCATTTTATATTCAGGATGGGAATATATTTATTGTTTTTGCTGATTAAAACTAATACTTCTTGTTGTTAAAAAAATAAAGTTCAGTGCCTCGTAATTGTCTAAAGTGCCAAGGGAAAATCCCTTGCATCCCAGCCCCAGGGAGCCCTATCTTTATCGGTTTCCTGGATTCCTCTCAGTCTTAATGTACTCGGGCTGCGTATATATATTTTCTAGACATAAAGGAGAGTTTATTGGCCACACTCGTGTGCACTTCACATTTTGCTATCGACATCTTTCCACAAAGTGACTGCAGCTCCTCCTGTTCTCTTCAGTGGTTCAATGTTGCCCAGAGATCTTAAAACATCACTTGATTTATTTTTTTTTGTGGTACTAGGGATCGAACTCAGGACCTTGTGCTTATGAGGCAGGTGCAGTACCAGTGAGCTACAGCCCCAGCTCACCTGATTGTTTGAAAAAGTGAATTATGAAGAAACCAATCTCGAATGTCCCGATATGGGGTTGCGGAAGGGTCCCCCAGGCCCCCTTCCCCATTTCCTCCTCTGAACTTGGAACTACTCTTTTAGCTGCAC